>CM057142.1:1771731-1886500 GCA_029964075.1 Patiria pectinifera
GTTAGCCAAAAGCTTACTGTTTACAATTTCTTATGTCAACGGATATAGCAAGGCATTATGGGCCCAACTGGGAAATACTGCAATAGGACGTTTGCGATATAGAAGTGGTGCCCTCATGATATTCTGATGCCCCCCTGTGGCCCCCCCCCCCACAAAAAAAACCATCCTAGCTATGCCACTGCCATGAGTGTCTCAGCATGGACGTCGAATGATGCGAGATAAAAACTGGTGGCTCCGTAAGAAAATACCTTCGAGTTTTCACTGACTCAAAGTAGGATTATCAATCCAGCAGACCATCTTGTTGCTATGGTCACATTGTTTTGGTGCTTGTTGATTTAAAAAATAAATGTGTGTCAAGAAATAATGTGTGCACTTAACAGCACAGCCTCCGACAGGGGCACATTCTAGGCAAAGACATTGTCCTTGGTATTTATGTGCCTATTACGGTCATGAAAACAATGCGGACGATTAGTAACCCCGTTATGTTTCCATGTCTTCCGTCAATTTTACCACGAACGATTTTTTTTCTTGTCACAGGCGTAAAAAGTATCCCCCCTTATTCTTTTTTAGATTCACCCCGCAAACCTTTATTCTGATTCAAAGCATCGTCTTGAATATTCATTTTCATTGACCAATCACTTTCGCCGTTACCACAATAGAGATTCGGAATACGGGGCGCGGCCCGCGTTAGCGCCATTCCAATGCTAACCGGAGCCGAGGGAACACCTTGTAATAAACTGAGCTTCCCTTTCCCGTATTTTCATCTTTCAGGTAATTATTTTATTTTATTACATTATTCACTTTCCATGGTTGCTTTAGTAAGATTCAATCTTCATGTAATCATGTTGTATTTTTCGTCTTAAAGATTAAAGGTTTAAATATTGTCATGTTTAGACGATAATGTGGACGAGGTTTAGACGAATGTCCCCATAAAGCCACTATTTCATTTTCTCTTTATCTGAGAGGACCTAGGATGTTTATATTATAAGACTTTACTTAATTTCCTTGAAAGCAGTCGTTTCAAGACTTGTGTTCGTTAATTTCCTTAAGTTTCGTATGTTTTTGTTCACATTTTATGACATTTCCAAGATGGCAGCCGTTAGGTAGATTTTGGCGGGAAATTGCCGCCATCTTTCCAATCTGACTTGTTGATCATTTACTATATTAATTATTTGGCTTACTTTTAAGATTATTTTAATTGATTGTAATTTTGTAAATATTTTAAGTGGATTCCAATGCTAACCGGAGCCGAGGGAACACCTTGTAATAAACTGAGCTTCCCTTTCCCGTATTTTCATCTTTCAGTGTGAGAATAAATCACCACATCAGAACTGAGAAGCCGAGTCCTCTTCCCCTTTATTACTGACTCTAATAATATCAAGGGTCACATTCTCAAGCTGCAACTCTGTCTTGTTAAACAATTTCCGAAATTTGTGTCAAAGGGACAAAAACCTAAACACTGTCAACCTGCGATCAAGTAATAAAATCAGAAGTTGTGTAGAGTAATCACTGAAGTGATTGCAGGGTGTGCTAATGTAAATGTGTTAAAAAAAGGAGAAAAAAGCAATTGCATCGGCCGGGAATCGAACCCGGGTCTCCCGCGTGGCAGGCGAGAATTCTACCACTGAACCACCGATGCTCGGTGGTTTGAATCTTTATATGCGTACATTAGTCAAGCAAAAAATAATAACTAAAATAATACAGTTTGTATGTTTACTCTTTGTTTAAGCGCCTCGAGGTGGATTTTTCGGCGATTGTCTGCGCTTTATAAATGTCTCTATTATTATTATTATTAATCTATATCTTAGAAATCGACCCGCAAATGAAATAAATATCATATCGAAAAAAATGAAAGGAAATATGCACTTCTTAATCTAGCTATACACTCGATGACACACCGAGTCGATTCGTGTCTATGAGATAAACCCGCCGCATACGAGATAAGAGCTATACGTGCTGAGCAAACAGTCTCTCGAGGCCGATTGCTCAACACGTTGCTCACCGTGGAGTCGATGCCGCTGCGTTTTCTGCCTGGGGAGATCCGTAGGACGAGGCCTGGGGAGATCCGTGGGACGAGACGAGATACAAACCATTTGGATCCGATCGAACGCCTTGGTCCAATTGTCGGCAAAAGCTTATGTTTTTCTTTATTTTGCGCTAGATTTCTAGCGCACGACCTCAAATACGAATACAGATAAGTGTAGGCGGGGCTAACAGTGGAGTGTCCAATCACACCTCGGTAAATCCCGACGTCATCAAATTATTTACTGCTATTCGCCTTTTGAGGACGTTTAAAAAAACACGTATTTTTTTGTGCATTGGTGATATGTGTAATGTTTTTATGTTCAGTACTTGTCACACGTTACCTTTCACCGCGCGTTAACTATTATGCAAGTTTCCACGTAACGATCGGCCAATAAGAAAACGACTTTAAGGTCAGCTTTGGCCATTAGCATTATGAGCACCACCCCCAAAACCTCACATGGACGATTGGACCAAGTCGTTAGTGTATATTCAAATGATTTGCATATATATAAATAGTGGCCGCATGAGGTCGCTGTTTTTTACACACACTGCATAGCGATCAGAAGTCAGCGCGCGCGAGGATATGCCGCCGAATACGGCACGGACGGATAATAACGAACGCCTTGACCAAGGCTAGAGACGACCCCAAGTGTCGTCCCACTTCCCCGGCGAATTGAAATGAATTGATTTGTGGTCAATATTTCACACCGATTTCTGCATGACTGACAACTTGGTTCAAAGGAGAGCCAAGGCAATTAACAATGGGGCAAGGAAAGGGTTAACACAAACGTGCACAACTCACCTGGTCACAAGGTCACAGCCCACAATAGCTACTTGGTCGACGATGGGACTGTACTGGTAAGCTAACACCCTCACAAATAATCTTTTGAGGCACAAATGTAAGTGTGAAAAAACAAAATCCAATTCGGATGGAAAGTTACAGACTGCTTTCAAAACAGACGTAGAAGAAATTTGATTGCCAGGGTGAGTTTAGATTATATTTGTCACATTATTTTATTTGCTCTTTATGTTTAGCTGTACTTAATAGATAAAGTAGTCACATCCTTCGGACCTATACAGCTGAGTACAGGGCATGTAAAGAAAAACACCACCTGTCTTGAAACATATCTACGGGTTTTCCCCTGGTTCCTCTGGTGTCTCCTCGGGTCATCTCGGGAGAAACAAGATTCACAATGAACACGTAATTGGTGTTTCCAACTTTTGTCTGAAGATACAGATATCTAGGCCTATTTATAGGAATTAGGGTGATGAATACAGTGATGATGTGAAAATATTAAAACTTACATGTTGACTAGTGGAATAAATTCAACTCAATCTCTGTGTCATTACAGGATGCTGGCATCTTCCAAAATGACTTCAATACCACACACCATCGACGTCGACATTGTGTGTCATTCTGAACCATCCACATGCTCTCTGGATCCCATCGACTACTTGCCAAATGAGATCCTATGGAAGATCATTGGTTGTCTGTCGGTAGAAGACTTGTGTCATCTGGCTGTATGCAGCAAGGCATGGAGGAACGTAACCAACACCAACAGCCTGTGGCTTCATCTTTGTAAGCTGAGAGATTGGGAGCGTTTTTGTACGGAAGTAGATCTCCGCATAGAGACGCCAATCCAGCTTACAGAGACCAGTACTAGTGATAAATGTCCAGCCTTTCAGGCTAATTTGGTCATTAATGACGACCTTAACTTGAAGGATCTTGCACCAACCTGTGAATGGAAGGAGGTGTACATGAGAGCTTGGCATCTGGACAGGAACTGGTCCGAGGGGCGTTACCAGGAGCACAGTCTTGTGTTGTCCGACTCAGGGTCTGACTTTAATAATGCGACAACAAGATGTGTAGCAAGTGATGGCACGATATTTGGGGCCGGTGATACTCTCGGGTATGTGGGACTCTGGGAGTTGAAAAGTGGACGATTTCTGCAGAGGATTCAACCCTCCAAATATATCCCCTTACCACGAACATCGTATAATGAGATAGAAGCTATGACCATGAAGGATAACATAGGGGTGGCTGCTTTCATGGGAGGTGTTCTGGTATTTAAAGCCAGCACGGGCAATGTTTTGAAACTGATCCGGGGCACGGCGAGTGACTTTGATAGATATAAGCCGTCTGGTCTGTACATGGAAGAAGACAAAGTCATTGTCTCATACAGGCATTTCCGGAAGGCGGATAACGATGAAGGTATTCCTGTACACATTTGGGATATCAGTGGCTTGGTCGAGGATGGAGATAATGTTGCATGTACAGAAACCAAACTTTGTACCGATAGCTTAAATGTTTCCATAGGGAGCCAAATGGAATGTTTTGCTTGCCATGGGCACTGGGTCATCACGTCCTTTGAAGATGAGACTGCATTCATACTGTGGGATACGCGAACGTCTCAGCATGTACGGATATACAGGGGACACACTGGTCAGGTTCGTAGTGGTCGTCTTGATGAAAACACTATCTTAACTGGTGATGCTGTCGGAGTGATTAGAGTGTGGACAACTGAATCTGATGTTTGCATCAAAACGCTGTCAACAAATCCCCGTTTTGTCATCCAAAGGGTGCTTTTCAACGAGCAGGGTATTGCTGCCGTCGTATTCACGCCGTATGAAGACAAGCAAGACTTGGTTTTCTGGAGCCGCGATGGCTCACTCCTGAACAAGCATAAGTCAAAAGTGAATAGTTACAAATTCCACGGTAAGAGACTTGTCACACTTGACTTGTATAGAGACCAGGTTTCCGTATGGGAGGTATCCACTGGTAAATGTCTTTTGAATCATAAGGAATTTCCTGAACCGCGTAACTTAGTACACATAGACATATTATCAAAGCCGGCTTGCTTTCATTCTCCAGTACTGGTAGAAAAAAATAAGAAAAAAATATGCACTTATGTTTAATTCGTCTCTTTTTCTTTTGCCTGACGATTAATCATACACTGAGTGCATATGTAAAAAAGTTAGGCAAAATGGGTTGACTATTCGACCAACGATGGGCGAATAAAACACACGTTTAACTATTGGGCAAAGTTGCCCATACATATTGCGTTGTTAATATTTTCCCCAAGTAATTATATGTCCAACATTTATACATGCATGTCAAGTTTCGCGTTTGTCCGCCCATTGATCAAAATATGTTTTTGACCAGAGAGACTGTACAAATGACTGTTACTCATTCCGAACATATTTTGTGGTATCCATCATTTTTTTTAACTTGAATCTAGTACGGTCTCTTAGAACACCTAATCGAGCCACAAAGAAAACTGATAAAAAAGTTATCAGTGAAGTGATACATAACTAGAGCCATGCTTATTGGAACTTGACGAAAACTCTCAAGTATTGAGCTAAAAGTCAGTATTGCTGGTAGACCAGTTGTAAAGGTGAACTCTTGTAAATGTTTAGGTGTTATTATTGATGAAACTTTCAGTTGGGGCCCACACGTTGAATACGTGAAGAAAACAGTTTCCTCTAAACTAGGTTTGCTAAATACAATCCGCGACTATATTCTCCATAGCAGCCTGCACTCTCTTTTTTGTTAGCTTAGTTATGCCATCATTATATTATTGTAGTACTGTATGTGGAGGGCGGTACATATGTTCTAATAATATTCTTAATAAATGTCTGAAAAGAACAGCGCGGATAATCCTGAAGTGTGCATTCTTAACTCCATCAGTCGATATGTTTGCTAGACTTAATTGGATGTCATTTTCTGAAAGATTTGAGTATTAAAAAAAAGGCTATTCTTGTTTACAAAAGTATAAACAAACTTACTCCTCTGTATATGGCAAATCTGTTTAAACCACTGAAACTGAATCTGTTTCAGATTCGTGAAACGAGAAATCCACGGACATAACACTAAAATTTCCTTTTGCGAAAAAAAATGTTATGCCTCGAGCTTTGCTGTAACTGGTATACAATCATATGAAATAATTTGCATGTACAGTTGAGAACCATGACTTCTCTAACCTCGTTCGAGGGCTGATGAGGTCTAACCAGACTCTTACTAAAAGCTATTAGCAGTGGCGCACCCAGGTATTTGCTTGGGGGCGGGCTTCAGAGTCTTCAGAAGCCCTATGAAGACCAAATCTTGAATGCTCAGCAGCTGTATTTGTAAGGTGAATATTCCAGGAATACAGTTTGATTTTGTGGACACAAGTGAAATATAACAGCGCGGAGGAATTCCTTGAGAGTCGATTCTCATCAGCAGTGACTGTTCAGGGTATGCAAATTACCATTTTTTTTCTAGTGGATTCTGATAGACGAAGACATGCTCTATCAAGGCATTTTCATTTCTTTTTGGAATGATACATTGTTACAAAAATTGGGTCAAAGGTCACAGTCACATATTACAGGTCATGGTGACCTACTTTTAACAAAATGCTCTTCTCATTATTTGGATACCAAATGTGCATATATTTGATGAAAATTGACATAGTTTTGACATATTTGTACCACAAGGGTGGTATTTTTTTTTTTTTATTTCCGCCCTGACCACATGGTAGGTCGGATCGGGCAAAAAATTGGTGTGCATTAATTGCTCATCAGGACCTACAAGCACATCAATTTTTATCAAAATCGGAAGACATGAGGTTAAAAAAAAGTGCGTTGGTCTGACATGGAATGACCAGACCGTTGATAGTTAAGCCTGTTAGCGATGTTGTTTCACACTGTACATTAAATGGACGTATGTGTTACTGTCAATAGCATACTGCTCACATTATAGTTGTATACTATTATACACTGCTCACATCAGTAGTTTTCTGCTTTCTAAATTTAGAATTGTAAATTCAGCTTCACTTTACATGGAAAGTCTGTGCGAAGACTGATGATTTTCTTGTCCAATGGAATGAGCGTTGATCCCATCCTCCTTATGGTGCACTGACAAATATCTGACTACAGCGAGCTAACCGCTGCATTGGGAATTCTTATAAAGTGTTAGGTTAAAGGAGAATCTCAGTTCCGGTGGACTAGTAACCATTGCCCTGCAGACGTAAACATTCATTGACCTCGAAAAATACAGAAGAATGTTTTCCCCCAAATATCAGTTGTTTCCTTTCTGGTATATAGCACAGATGAGCTACATGGATCTGGTATGCGGATGTTAGGTAGGCCTGCATTTTCCCCGGGTCGAATATCCTCTTGAAACAGTAATTGGACATGATGATACATACAAAGGGGGTCCACCCTATGTTCCCCAGTCCCTATGTTTTCCAGTCCATATATGTTCATGTGAAAGATGTGTCAGAGGTGCCGATGGACAAAACACGAAAAGAAACCAGAAAATACAAACACCCAATTCACAAATACTTTTCTTTTAATTTTTTTGATTTAGTTTCTGAGGCATTTCATTAATTTTTTCAATAACTCCTAAATTATTGTTGAAAGCAAACAAGACGAAAAAAGGCCCAGGCCTCTAGACCTAACATTGACACTGTCCAATAAACAAATATACACGGTCCTACGTACGTCACACCTGTATATCGCCCTCAATAGCCACTTGATTGCCAATGGGACTATATTAATATAGTCAGCATCCCGTTGTACATTTGTATTCATTTTCAGGTATGTGACTTGTGACTACACGACATTGCGGAAGTGATTTAACAAAAAAATGTATAAGGCATAGTAAATGAAACGTACATGTACATGTTGAAAAACACAATTAAACTTGGATGAGGCTTATAGATTTCTTTCAAATCGAAAGTGGAGCGAATTAGTTTGCCAGAGTAAGTTGCGATAGAAATTTGGTTACATTTATTTGTATCTAGGCATTACTAATTTTACAGAGGAAACGGGTAAACATTTAAGTTTAGCTTCAGTAAATTTGCCACATAACATGAAGTTAATTCAATTGGACTGTTACATGTACGACTTGGGAATTGAGTGTTTGAGTATAGTGAGTATTGTGTATTTATCGTGAACATGATGGATCATCACAAAATAGAAACATCCTTCGGACCCTCAGCTGACGTCCGGGCAGGTAAAAAAAATACAACCCTTGTCTTGAAATAGAGCTGAAAGTTTCCTCTTGGTTCCTCTGGTCTCTCTTTAAATCATCTCAGATACCACAATTTTCACAATGAACAGGTAGTTGGTGCGATATTTTCTCCGGAATACTTTGCCAACTTTCGTCTGAAGATATAGATATTAATATATCTAGGCATATTTATAAAAATTATTGTCATGCATAAACATTCGTGATGTGCAAACATTAAACACTGAATGTTCACTAGTGGAATACATTTCAATTATTTCTGGGTCATTACAGGATTCTGGCATCTTTCAAAATGACTTCAGCACAAGAAGATACACATACGAGTGATGTCGACGATGTTTGTCGTTCTGAACCATCCACATGCTCTCTGGATCCTGTCGACTACTTGCCAAATGAGATCCTATGGAAGATAATTGGTTTTCTGTCGGTAGAAGACTTGTGTCATCTGGCTGTATGCAGCAGGACATGGAGGAACGTCTCCAACACCAACAGCATCTGGCTTCATCTTTGTAAGCTGAGAGATTGGGAGCGTTTTGGTACGGAAGTAGATCTCCGCAAAGAAAAGCCAATCCTCTCTATAACAAACAAGCACGGCAAATGCTGTACAACTAGCACCCACACCGGGCCAACTTTTCAGGCTGATTCGGTCATTACTGTTGACTGTAACCTGAAGGAACTTGCACCAACCTGTGAATGGAAGGAGGTGTACATGAGAGCTTGGCATCTGGACAGAAACTGGTCCAAGCCACGTTACCGAGAGCACTGTGTTAAATTTTCTGAAACCACTACACTTGCGTCTTTAGCAAGTGATGGCAGAACACTTGCTGGTGGTAGTGAGTCTGGGTTTACTTTTCTCTGGGATGTTTATAGTGGACGTGTTAAGAAGAAGATTCCACCTCCAGAATTTACCGATTCACGCGGAAAAATCCAAAGATATAGATGGGCGCATAAAATTGTTGTGAAGAATGATATTGGAGTGGCTGCCTTCCAGGGCGGCTTGGTTGTATTTGAATTCAGTACAGGCAATGTTCTAAAAACGATCAGAGGAACTGCTAGTAACTTTGGAGATTATGGGCCATCTGGCCTGCACCTGGAAGAAGACAAAGTCATTGTCTCTTACACGCTTGACCGGGCTTGGCATCGCGGTGAAGGTGTTCCTGTACACATTTGGGATATCAGTGGTTTGGAGGGTGAAGTTACCGAGACCAAACTCTGCACCGATAGCTTAAATGTGTCCATTGGGGAGGAAATGGAATGTTTTGCTTGCCATGGGCACTGGGTTATCACATCCTTTGAAGATGCGACTGCATTCATACTGTGGGATACGCGAACGTCTCAGCATGTACATTATGTACAGGGGACACTCCGGCAAGGTTCACTGTGGCTATCTTCATGAAAACACTATTATGACTGGTGACAGTATTGGCGAGATTAAAGTGTGGACAACTGAATCTGATGTCTGCATAAAAACAATTTCAGTAAATTCTGATAAACCCATCAATACTATACTCTTCAATGATACAGGTATTGCTGTCTACAACACCCCTAACATGGTTTTCCTGAACCGAGATGGCATAATACTAAACACGCAATACAAGTTCAACATAGCAAGTAGTGGGAAAATAATCAGAAACAGAATTGTCACGAAGTCCCTGAGATCGCCCGGAGGAGGTATTTGCATAAATGATGTCTCAACTGGTAAATGTCTTTCTTGGAAAGGAGATTATTATTCAGCGTGTCCTTTGTTACATATAAACGATAAAAAGATGATATATTATGGATCATACTGTGTTTGGATTACGGAATACTGGTAGGAATCCTGAAAGTAACGTGTACATGTCGTGTCGGAACATAATTATAAACATAAATGTCCGACACATGAACATAGGACTTATTTCTCCGAAACGTTTGCTCAATATAACGGTGTTTTTATTTCATTTTTTTGAAATTATGCAAAGGATCAGGAGTGGCAGCTCATGAAATATGAAAAATTATCGTTGTTATGACATCTGCGAATAAATATTTCATTTGCGAAATAAGCACTGCATTACAAGTTTCTTGAGAGACAAAGGAAGTTCGACTGTTTAGCTGTGGTGACATCGACGCCAACACAAAATGCCGCACGTCTTGAACAGATTAGTGAAACTATCCAAGAGACAGCTGAAGACCGATAGGGTTAAGGTGTGACAGGGATTATGGACAAAGCAAATGGCTTGTGTTATTAAAATGTCCAGTGATCAAAATGCTTGTAATCTTTCTGTAAAATAACACATTTCAATCAGAATATTAACACAGAAACATAATAGTACCAAAGTACCAACAGCTTTCACTCTAATGGTGATTCTTTAAATCACTGACCCAATCTTGGCATAAATAACTTTCACTGTGATGATTCTATTGGACGAATCTGTTTATTCAAAATAACCGATAAATCTGTAATCCTTTACGTTTTATGATACAAATATGGCTGCGTATATAAAGAGTACGCGACTTCACAAACAAATTTGAAACGAGAAATTGACGAGGGTTAGTGTAGTGTGCGGCTTCACGAACCACATGTATCAGCCAGTTGTTTGTAGTTGAGTAACTCCATACAATGACCACTTATAGTGACCACTTGCTCACCTTTAATCTAAAACTTTAACCTAAATTTGGTTGTCAACGGGAGTATTATATTGACTACCGAAAATGAAAATCAGTCGGAAAAATCGGAAAAGAGTACATAGGAGCGCAACAGGTGTCTGAGTATGAGGTTTAAGATTTTGAGAAGGACAATGAACAATGAAAATATAAAGACAACTGAGAAAATGACACCTTATCTGTTCCTATGGAGATCATGCTTGGTGATGATTGGGTGATGAACACAGGATCCATCCAATCAGCTCTTACACCCTATTCTCTTTCATCTGATCTAACGAAGGTATCTCATAGTCGTACATACACGTCCCAAGGAGACCATTCACAAGCTCAATCAAGACCTCCTATGTATAAAAGCACACATATCTTTCAATCACAAACATCTTTTCACAAAATTACAAATTTCGACCGTTTCTTTCAGCCCTAAGGACGCGTTACACTACACTTATTGCAGCTTACAGCTATCTTTATCCCCGTGTTAAAGAAACCCCTTCCGATGGTCGAATTTCTACTATACATTATTCAAGGAACTAAACATGTTAAACTTCTTGCATGGGTCTTTGCAGCAAAAAGGCTGGTCATTCAGCAGACATGCTTTCGAAACCCAGGTGTCAGGGTCGGATCCAGCAATTTTTGCGGAGGGGGGGGGGGAGTGTCAGGTCCGTCAGATTTGTTTCTACGTCCGTTTGTTGCGATCAGGTGGACATATAGTAATTATTGTTAGTATAATTGTTATAATTTTGTGTGTGTGTATGTGTGTCAGAGCAGGCGGATTGGTTTGTCCCTGTAATATTCCCCCAATCGACATGTTGGCTACTCTACTAACTGTTATTGTGTACTGTCATGACCCCTGACCCGCATACAGAACTCTGTTTAATACATTCACACACGCGGTGTATACATTTTCTCACTGTACATGTACATGTACATGATTTGTGATACGTGCATTGCTGTAGTTGTGTGGTGTGTATTGCAGTGTTGAATAAATAGTGCTCTCCAGTGCCGAGCCAAGAAATCGAGAATAAACCAGGTTATCACAGTTCATTACAGTCCCCCAAAACCTTCCCTCTGGATCCGAGTCTAAACAACACAACAACCTAGATTATGGAATTGAATTAATAATTTACTGCAGGCCATACATCTATATATATATATATAAGAGAGAGTTTTACTCGGCCTCCGAGACGATGTTTGCTCATGAAAGGATCCGAGACCGCGGGCTCCCGCGGCGCCAAAATCGCTCCACGTCCGTGGAAAAATGCGGAGGGTGTCTTCCTAAGGGTCGGACACTTCGGGTCGTCCTGATTGTCCCGTACGGACCGGCGATCCGTTTCGTCGATTTTTCGTGACTGCGTTTTGCGCAGGAATTCTCCGTCGTGTGCGCTTTCACGTTGACTGCCTGGCCGCCCCCTGTGCTGGCATTTCTTCGATTCTAGACTGTGCGAGGTCAGCGAGGTCAACGTAGGGGTTTCATTTACGTGTTCTACTCGGCCGTTCTGCAAAAGCGTTCACCAAACGGTTGTCTGGGGTGACCTTGGTAAAATATTTTTTGTCCATGGTGCGTGGCCACCAAGTGTCCCTATTGTGGCGCAATAGCAGTTTGGTGGTAGCCAGGGGCTATCGTAGTTTTAGATTAGTCAATGACCTAGACGTCAGCCAGGGCTGATGCGCGTAATGCGCTGCGGCGCCAGTCTATTTGCCGCGTGGGTATAAAAGCGCGAGCGCGTGTTCAGCGGGGCAGTTCCGTCGCAGTACCGTTCCAGTCCCGTACCAGAGTAGTGAGACACGGGTGACCAGCAGTGCGTCGCAGTTGCTGAGCGTGTTTATTCAGTCCCTCGCCCGTGCAGATTAGCGGTAGTAGGCAGCTGTGTCCGTAAGTGAGGCTCTTACTGGGATAAGTTTAGCGGGGGCTTGTTCGGTCAGTTGAAGAGGGGAGGAACTCCGTCCACGGGAATAGGTAGCGAGGCCGTAGTGGTGAGTGGACGTTAACTTAGTGTGGAAGATTTATAACCTGTACAGGGAACTCGCACCTGTTTAGGAAACTCGAACCTGTTTAGGAAACTCGCACCTGTTAAGGAAACCCGCACCTGTTTAGGGGAGGCACCTGGGAAGGTGACCAACACCTGTCAAGGTCTATAGATGATTTGCAGTCTGCCTGAGTAGATTATAATAAAGGAATGTTCACCTAAAGAGAAGAGTCCCGTGTTTGATTTAGAGGTGCCCCGTTTTCCTTCCCCTGCCCTGTTCCCGTGTGTGCTGGCGCGAGTGCTGCTGGCGTAAGACCCGGCCGCGAATAAAGTTGTTCCCCTGCTGCGCCTGGCGGTAGACTGCCCCAAAACGGGCCTGCTCCCTTGGCCTTCTCAGAATTGACCGCTCGCTGACGTCGGCCGAGGACGACTCGGGGTTGCTGTCGGCGCGACCGCCACAAATGGTGTCAGAAGTGGGATAGGCGTCGTAGGTAGAACAACTAGCTTTTAGCCATGGATCAGCACTCGATGGAAGGAAGGGGACTGCTGCCGATGGATGACGTGGTGGTAGGTGCCGAAGGAGAATCCACGGAACTTCAGAGCTACAGGGAGGAAACACGTCGGTTGGCAGATTTGGTATTGCAGCTACAGGCGGAGGTGCGTGAGATGAGAGATGCAAGCCTGAGGGAGGGCGAAATATCCCCGTTGCAGTCTAGGAGAGATGCAAGCCTGAGGGAAGGCGAAATATCCCCGTTGCAGTCTAGGAGAGATGCAAGCCTGAGGGAGGGCGAAATATCCCCGTTGCAGTCTAGGAGAGATGCAAGCCTGAGGGAGGGCGAAATATCCCCGTTGCAGTCTAGGAGAGATGCAAGCCTGAGGGAAGGCGAAATATCCCCGTTGCAGTCTAGGAGAGATGCAAGCCTGAGGGAGGGCGAAATATCCCCGTTGCAGTCTAGGAGAGATGCAAGCCTAAGGGAGGGCGTAATATCCCCGTTGCAGTCTAGGAGAGATGCAAGCCTGAGGGAGGGCGAAATATCCCCGTTGCAGTCTATGAGAGACGCAAGCCTGAGGGAAGGCGAAATATCCCCGTTGCAGTCTATGAGAGACCCGAGCCTGAGGGAAGCAATGCAGTCGGCCTACGAGCAGGCGAGAGAGCACTTGAAAGCAAGTGCAAGAAGACAAAAGAGGACCTACTATAAGAAGACGATGACAACAATGCTGGATGCAGGACAATTAGTATGGCTCCATAATCCCAGTAAGAAGAAAGGCTTATCGCCGAAGCTGCAAAGGCGCTGGGAGGGACCATACACGATTGTTGACAAGTTGTTAGATGTCACCTATCGGATACAGCGGAAGCCGAGGGGCAAGAAGAAAGTCATGCATTTTGATCGGCTTAAACCCTACTTAGGTGAGACACCAGAGATGTGGATTGAGAAGGGGACACCTGTGCCGCATAGTCCAACACGGACGAGACAAGTGGAGGGAGCTCCACCGGAGGGACCACAGCTAGGCGCGGCTGAAGAGTTGAATTGATGAGCGAGATAATGACGGCTCGACGGTGTCAACCGAGGTGGAGGTACCAGTAACACCTGTGGAGGAGACCGCGGGAAATACAGTGAAAAAGGCCTGGAACAAGCCAGGGCAAAAGGTCACCAGAGTCACCGAGACCTCATCGAGAGTGGTGTACCAGAATAACCAGAAAATCATGAAGGACAAGACCACACGCGTGTACGACTTTGCCTTCACTGCCGGAGGGGCCGTGAACAAATAAACAACTCTAGGAAGACCCAGCTTTTAACACCTTCTAAGGAACCATTAAGAAGCCCGTATCGATTTAACTGTATATACATGTATAAGTTATTCAAGTGTTTGCGCCTGAGAAGTTCAGCTAAGGTTTTGTAAAGTTTCTAAAGTTTTGTAACAGTTTATAAAGTGCTATAGTTTTCAAGTTTTATAACTTTTCGAGTTTAAAAGTGTTGCGGACCAACATTGTGCACCTTATTAGGCACAAACTGTATTGCTTTTATAGTTTTTATAAGTTTAATCGGTCAAGGGACTGACCGAAACTTAAGGCGCGGCTGTGTGGCGCAATAGCAGTTTGGTGGTAGCCAGGGGCTATCGTAGTTTTAGATTAGTCAATGACCTAGACGTCAGCCAGGGCTGATGCGCGTAATGCGCTGCGGCGCCAGTCTATTTGCCGCGTGGGTATAAAAGCGCGAGCGCGTGTTCAGCGGGGCAGTTCCGTCGCAGTACCGTTCCAGTCCCGTACCAGAGTAGTGAGACACGGGTGACCAGCAGTGCGTCGCAGTTGCTGAGCGTGTTTATTCAGTCCCTCGCCCGTGCAGATTAGCGGTAGTAGGCAGCTGTGTCCGTAAGTGAGGCTCTTACTGGGATAAGTTTAGCGGGGGCTTGTTCGGTCAGTTGAAGAGGGGAGGAACTCCGTCCACGGGAATAGGTAGCGAGGCCGTAGTGGTGAGTGGACGTTAACTTAGTGTGGAAGATTTATAACCTGTACAGGGAACTCGCACCTGTTTAGGAAACTCGAACCTGTTTAGGAAACTCGCACCTGTTAAGGAAACCCGCACCTGTTTAGGGGAGGCACCTGGGAAGGTGACCAACACCTGTCAAGGTCTATAGATGATTTGCAGTCTGCCTGAGTAGATTATAATAAAGGAATGTTCACCTAAAGAGAAGAGTCCCGTGTTTGATTTAGAGGTGCCCCGTTTTCCTTCCCCTGCCCTGTTCCCGTGTGTGCTGGCGCGAGTGCTGCTGGCGTAAGACCCGGCCGCGAATAAAGTTGTTCCCCTGCTGCGCCTGGCGGTAGACTGCCCCAAAATGGGCCTGCTCCCTTGGCCTTCTCAGAATTGACCGCTCGCTGACGTCGGCCGAGGACGACTCGGGGTTGCTGTCGGCGCGACCGCCACACTATTCTTTCCTGTGCTTTGCTTGCCGCCCCTGCGCCGAGTGCACCGAATATTCAGAAGGACTACACATTAGTAGTATGCCTTGCGCGGTCTGACCAATCGAAAGTCTACACTGCGTATAAGTACTTCCCGGGTCTGCGTAAAACCGTCGATGGCAACGCGTACTGCAGAACCGAGGTTGGGTCTACTGTGCTCGCTATTGCGCAAGCATGTGACGTCGCGTGATAGAGTGCTGTAACAGTTGCTTCCATAATGTGTTTACAGCTCCATGCTTCCACCACCAAGGCTGAGCGTTGTAAGTTCGCTGCCCGCCACGTATAATTCAGTGTCGCGTTATAATTTCGGGGGGGGGGGGGGGAGGCCTGTTTGGGATCAACGAAGGATCGGGTGTCGGACGCTTCGCCCCATTTCCACGTCGCCCCATGTCACTTCGCCCCTAACCACTTCGCCCCATCCCCACTTCGCCCCATCCCCACATCGCCCCATCCCCGCTTCGCCCCATCCCCACATCGCCCCATCCCCGCTTCGCCCCATCCCCACTTCGCCCCATCCCCACTTCGCCCCATGTAGATTGGTTCCTCCAAGAGTGAAATTAGGATGTCAAAGGTATTGTCGTTCTCAGATAAGTGGGAGACGGGTTGGTATAGCCGGGTCTTTTAGGCCAAAAAAAATAAAAATATTCGGTCTCTGGAAAGTTCCGGAATTGACGCAGCCACGCGGCTTTTTTTTGGGGGGGGAGGCTTTTTTTTTCTTCTTCAAGCTTGGATTGTAGTACAGACAAGGTGGGGTACTATTTTGCTTTTTTGGTGTCCTCATGTACATTGGTGTCCTCCATAATTTGCCTTGTTCATTTGGTGGGCTAATTCTTTCCGTTGGTTAGCAATTAGTGTATCTGTTGGAATTGTTTTTAAGCCAATAAAATAGATGAGATTTTTTTTACTTTTTACATGTAACGGCTGGGGCGAAGTGGGGATGGGGCGAAGTGGGGATGGGGCGAAGTGGGGATGGGGCGAAGTGGGAATGGGGCGAAGTGGGAATGGGGCGATGTGGGGATGGGGCGAAGTGGTTAGGGGCGAAGTGACATGGGGCGACGTGGAAATGGGGCGAAGTGTCCGACATTCGAAGGATCGATGCATTGCTTCAAATATCGCGATCTTAAACGCAGTCACAAAAAAATCGACAAAAAAGTGTCCGACCCGGCGGAAGACACCCTCCACATTTTTCCACGAACGTGAAGCCGCGGTCTCGGATCCTTTCAGGAGCAAACATTTCTCGGAGACAGAGTAAAACTTGCTCTTATATAGATGGTTGAACCAACTTGAATAAAAGTTGAATCGACTTTTTCCTCGCAGACGGTGTCGCAAATTGTAAGAAGTTCAAGTTTACGTTTGTTGAAGAGTCCAATACTGAAACTTAATTATAACCTTCCTCCATGATTCAGACCGTTTGTAATTTTATGGTAACACTCAACATTTTCATTTCAAATGACACCTTCACGTTTTATTGCATTATGATTTATTGTCAAAACTGTACAATCAGCCTTCGCCTGTGTACTACAGTAACCTTTTCACTACGTTTTCCAAATGCGACTGCCTCACAAAATGCCAATTTAACAGACCAACGGGAACATAAACAGACAGTTGCCATGGTAGGCCTACATAATTATCATGTGCGTAAATCGACAGGGGGCAGGGGGAACCCACCCCCTCCCCCACACATTTTGAAGCGGGGGACATTGTTGGGTCTCCCCCCCCCCCACTTTTTCTTCCCCAAATAAAAATTGTAGCCTACAATAATGATTCTATTCCTCAGAATACATGTAGCTGATTACTCCAAACTCAAATTTAAACTTTAAAAGATGATCTTTTGCTCAAATTGGTTTTAGTGCTCAGAAATTGTCTCAGATCACACCACAGAAATTGCTTTTCTATAACTGCATGTCTCCCCAACTATATCCCCCATTTACATTTAACTCCCCACATTTTCATCCCCAACACTACGCACTACCCGATCTATGATCGGGTAAATCAGCTTGTTAGTTATAAGCTTTTCCATGAGACATCGAGCGAGAAAATCGGCTCACAAGTAATCACTAAATTAATTTCAGCTTGAGCGGGACGCTCCTTGTTCGTTCTGAAGCCAGTATATCAAGACTTGGAAAATTTCGAGTTTGCGATCCAGTGAGAGGAAAAGACGTAAAAGTGGATTCTGGTAGAATTTCCGAGTGTGGTGCAGCCATAGTCTAGGCGATATTTAAAAAAATAAGGCTCAGTTTAGGGCAATTAAGAATGCACTTTTTGAGTAGAAGTTGGTAACATAGCTATTTTATCTAATTCAGGGGTGTTGAATCCGAAAATGATTGATACCATTGAAGCTGAATTGTGAGATCAAAAGGGCATTACCGCAAAATTAAAACAAAAATGAATAAAAGCATTACTTTTCTAAATGTATATTTTCAAAATGTTTATTTAACTCAGTTACGATGCTGAAAACAGCAAAATAAAACAATCTACCCCCAAACTGGGCTTTTAAAATTTAACACGATTATATTTTGTTTTATTGTGTTTGTGAGCTCCTACATCTTGAAGTGCACTGTCAGTGGTGCTGTCAATTCTGGTGCTTTCTGGTGCATTATTTTGAATATTACCCCCTGTTCCAAATGTAACAGAGAGCGACAAATCATTGCTTCTGAATTTAGGGCAGATAAAAAAGAAAATGATGGTTTATAAGCTGGTTTTTAAGATTAAGAGGGCATTTTGTATGAAAAATACACCAAATTCCTTAAATACACTGCTATTATGAGCAAATGCTTCATACTTATAAAGACGTGAGTAACATAGCTGTTTTACCTAATTCGGGGGTGCTGAATTCGAAAATGATGGACACCAAGCTAAATTCTTAGCTTTAAGTGGTATCACTGTCAATTCAAAAATAACATAAATAAAGGCTTTAATTTTTAACTGTACATTTTTAAAATTTCCAAATCATTTTTAGATGCTAAAAACAACTAAATAAATAAATCTAACCCCAAAACACCCAAAAACCTAGGAAAGGGTTTACTAAGCTTGAAGGGGATGACAAGAGGTAAAACATTCCCCCTCCCTGCGATCATGTTGTCACCCCCTCCCCCATTGCATTGGAGATCTAATTATTTTCAAAGGGCATCTACTTGAGTTAGAAAAGAAATATTGTGTACCATTTAATGTAACTCAAAATGACCCAGTGTAATTTAGCTGCTTGGAAAATACATTATTGACAAATTACACACTCATTGAAAAATCTTCAGTTGAGGCACATTGTGTACTTAAGCAGTTAGGAATGAAATCACTACAGATTGTATTTAACTGACAAAACTAAAGCCGTACTCCTAAAAGCAGTCTATTTAAAAAAAATGCTTTCCCCGTACAATGTTGCCCTTTAATCTTTAATCTTAATAGCTCTTATACATCATCTTCACATTCATCTGCCCTAAGTTTTGTTTGTTACTACCTTTTGCAAATCCTCTGCTGCATGGTTCGAGTAATACACAAGAAAATATGACAGTACATTTAAAAATGTACATGTAGGAGCATACCACCTCAGTAAAGCAAATACAACAGTAAAAATCAACAAACCCGTTTGCTGCCTGTTTTGGGGTTAGAGTTATATTCGGTTGTTGTCAGCACCTGGAGATCAAATGAGTTAAAACCTTTTAAAATGTTACAGTTAAAAAAGTAATGGCTTTATTTATTAATCGTTTTATTGACGGAAATGTCACGTTAAGCTTAGAATTTAGCTAAGTATCCAACATTTACAGATTTAACCTCCACAAATTAGGTAAATTAGCTGTGTTAAAAACTTCTATATAGAAATAAAGCATGTGCTCACAAAATCAGTCTATAAAATATCATTTTTTTTCATACAAAATGCCCTTTAAATCTGAAAAAAAAACACCCAGCTTTTGACCATCATGTTCTATTTATCTGCCCCGAATTCAGCTGCATTTTTTCGCTGCCTTTTACTTCTGGTTCAAAGAGTAATATTCACCATAAAAAAATCACCTCTGACAGTTCACGTAAAGATGAAAAATTAAATAATCGTGTTAAATTGAAAAAAAAAAAAAACCCTCGGGTTAGATGGATTTATTTAGCTGGATTTATTTTCGCGCTTTCAAATGAGTAAAAAGAAGAGTTCGAAAAAGAGTTTCTTTCGCAAATTTTTGGAATTGTGCAACAGCCGAAGGCAGGCCGGGAGTGTGGATTCGTTTTCCTTCTTTTAGAACCCGCTCAGAGCACGAAGATTGAGAGCGGCCAAGATGGAAAGCGCAACCGATCGATATATTTCATGCATCAACTATAAGGCACGGCATGTACACAAGGCACACATGCCACGTTTACCAGCCTCACTTATTAACAACAGTGGGTAGTTAGTTGGCTGCCATGTCAACCGCCACTCTACAAACAACACTTCCCAAACTTCTTTTATTTACACGTCCTCAGTAAAAAAAAAAATTGTGGCGTGTGTACAAGTCCTTCTAAATGGAAGACATATGACACTGTACTTCTGGTATGGACTTGGGTCTTCCAATTCTAAGCATTTTGGATGCAATTGGGTCCGAAAGTGGCGCTACTGATTAAGCCATGCTGTGGAAGGATTCTTATTCAAAATAGCTACTTTTCCAGTTCTCGAAACATCAGTCGTTTTAGAAAAAGTCAATGGTCAACCCACCAAGAATTGAAAAGGAAATGATAGATGACATGTTGATCATCGTTTTTCTGTGCAGCCTGAACAGTGAACACCTGCGAGAGTTCTGAGTATTTTCAGTAGAATTTTGAAGTATGGGGATTGAACACTGGTGTCTATGGGAATTTATTTGCTTTGGTGCACATACAAGGTCAAACTCATACAACGCCCTCAATAGCTACTTGGTTCACTATGTGGCTATAGTCAGAATCATGTTGTACATTTGTATAACGTTGTGTGTGTGTGTGTTCGTATTCGTGACTAGACTTCACATTGCGGAAGTGATTTCACTATAATCAACAGGGCTGAAAATAGAATGAATTTGTATTTCAAAAACTACTCAATTCTGTGCGAGAATTGCATTGTTTCTTTCACATCGGAATGAGAAGGTATGAATTTGTCAGGGTGAGTTGAGATTTTTGGTCACATGTATTTGCAGCTTACCAACAGATGGCCTATGGTAAATCAGACTGGCCGAGTTTATGCAAGAATTATGACCATTTACATTTTAGTACATCATAAAAATACTGAAGTTTATCCAAATAGACTGTAAGCCATTCTTGGATGGGAGACTTTATCATGTTTGATTTGGACTTGTATACCATGAGTATTGAGTGAATTTATCGTGATCGACTAGGCAATATTTCAAAAATTGTTACACGAAGAGGCATTTTCGGCAACATAGCTATTGTTGTTGGCAACATAGCTATTTAACCTAATTTGGAGGTGCTGAATCTGAAAATGATGGTTACCAAGCTGATTTTTTTTAGTGGAAATATGCCTAATTTGCATAAATCTTTAATACCTGTCGCGTAATATATTTGTTCCCATATTTGGGTACACCTTTTATTATTTTAATTTTTGAAAAATTTATTTTGGTGATTCTACTTACAATTTCTGACTCCAATAACATTTTCTTAAGCATATAAGTGACTGCATGATTATGAGGACAAAGTAATAATCCAAAATGGCTACTGTTACACACTAAAGTTGCGCGCATTTACCTTGTCTCCAGATATCATCAAGTAGTCTTGCCAAACCTTAGTTTCGATGAACCTCAATTTCACCATGTCACTTTCTGGTACTGTTACCCTAATAAAAACGTTATAGGAAAATGGGAGACATGGACAAGTTCCAGGAAATTCCCAAAAAGTATTTGAATTGTTGAGAAGTATAGGCAAGAAAACGTTTTGACGTTGACATTACTATTGTAAGCAACTATTATCTTGCGGAGTACTGTGGCCTCGTGGTTAAGGGCACTGATTCGTGGTCTGCGGGTAAAGCTGCAGGTCGTGGGTTCGAGTCCTGGCGGGGTCATGGTGCGTGTGCCCTTGGGCAAGGCACTTTGTCACTCATTGTTTCTCTCCACCCAGGAGTAAATGGGTACCTGTGAGGGCAGAGATGTTTATTGTGATTGAATTAGCTTCCTTGAGCCTAACAGGCTGCATCGAGTTGTATACTCCCCAGGGAGCTGAGATGGTATTTGGAATGTTTCATGTGCCCAATGAGCAGGGGTAATACTGATGTAGCGCCTTGATAAATATCCACCATTATTATTATTATTTAATGTATTTTGGGGGATTTCCTTGAAGTTGTTCCAGTCCCCCAGGTTAGGCAACCCTTCCCCTAATTTTTAGCCCAGTTTACGGACACCTCATTTCCCCCCCCCCCGTTTTCCTTTTTGGCCTAAACATCAAGATGTCATCACTTTTCACATAATGTCATGTTTATTTTTGTTAGGGTAACTGTGCTAGTAAGTAACTTTGTGAATTTGAAGCTCAGCAATACTGATGTTTGGCGATACTTGATGATATCTGGAGACAAGGTAAATGCGCGCAACGTAAGGGTGTAATAGTATCCATTTTGGATTGTTTCTATGTCCTCGTAATCATTCAGTCACTTATATGCTGAAGAAAATGTTATTGAAGTCAGGAAGTGTAAGTAGAATCACCAAAATAAACTTTTCAAAAAAGAAAATAATAAAAAATATACCCAAATATGGGAACAAATATATTACACGACAGGTATTAAAGATTTTACAAATTAGGCATATTTCCACTAAAAATCCAGTTTGGTAACCATCATTTTCGGATTTAGCACCTCCAAATTAGGTAAAATAGTTATGTTACCAACTTCTACTCGAAAATGCCTCTTCTTGCCCTTTATGGGCCCTTTTTTTTTTAAATATCGCCTAGTCTATGACACCTTTTCGTGTGGCGATTAAACAGTAAATCACATCCGTCGAACATGTCGAACGTGACTTTGTGCTAAGATCACGGCATGCAAAAACAAACTAACACTTGTCTTGTAATAGGGATTCCCCTGGTGCCTCTGGTCTCTCCTCGGTTCATCTAAGGAAACACAAGATTCACAATGAACAAGTAGTTGGTGTGATGCTTCCCACTGGATATATATATGTATAAAACCTGGTGTGGTGAATATATTGACGATGTGAATAATGAAACCTTGCATGTTGACTGTTTTGTTAAATACATTGTAAATATAATTCATCTCTGTGTCGTTGCAGGATTCTGACATCTTTCAAAATGACGTCAGCGCAGGGAGCCGGAGATAAACATGGGGAGGAAGCCGACGTCGTTTGTCATTCTGAAGCATCTCTGGATCCTGTCGACAACTTGCCAAATGAAATCCTATGGAAGATAATTGGTTTTCTGTCGTTAGAAGACTTGTGTCATCTGGCTGTATGCAGCAAGGCATGGAGGAACGTAACCAACACCAACAGCCTCTGGCTTCATCTTTGTAAGCTGAGAGATTGGGAGCGTTTTGGTACGGAAGTAGATCTCCGCATAGAGACGCCAATCCAGCTTACAGAGACCAGTACTAGTGATAAATGTCCAGCCTTTCAGGCTAATTTGGTCATTAATGACGACCTTAACTTGAAGGATCTTGCACCAACCTGTGAATGGAAGGAGGTGTACATGAGAGCTTGGCATCTGGACAGGAACTGGTCCGAGGGGCGTTACCAGGAGCACAGTCTTGTGCTGTCCGACTCAGGGTCTGACTTTAATAATGCGACAACAAGATGTGTAGCAAGTGATGGCACGATATTTGGGGCCGGTGATACTCTCGGGTATGTGGGACTCTGGGAGTTGAAAAGTGGACGATTTCTGCAGAGGATTCAACCCTCCAAATATATCCCCTTACCACGAACATCGTATAATGAGATAGAAGCTATGACCATGAAGGATAACATAGGGGTGGCTGCTTTCATGGGAGGTGTTCTGGTATTTAAAGCCAGCACGGGCAATGTTTTGAAACTGATCCGGGGTACGGCGAGTGACTTTGATAGATACAAGCCGTCTGATCTGTACATGGAAGAAGACAAAGTCATTGTCTCATACAGGCATTTCCGGAAGGCGGATAACGATGAAGGTATTCCTGTACACATTTGGGATATCAGTGGCTTGGTCGAGGATGTTGCATGTACAGAAACCAAACTTTGTACCGATAGCTTAAATGTTTCCATAGGGAGCCAAATGGAATGTTTTGCTTGCCATGGGCACTGGGTCATCACTTCCTTTGAAGATGAGACTGCATTCATACTGTGGGATACGCGAACGTCTCAGCATGTACGGATATACAGGGGACACACTGGTCAGGTTCGTAGTGGTCGTCTTGATGAAAACACTATCTTAACTGGTGATGCTGTCGGAGAGATTAGAGTGTGGACAACTGAATCTGATGTTTGCATCAAAACGCTGTCAACAAATCCCCGTTTTGTCATCCAAAGGGTGCTTTTCAACGAGCAGGGTATTGCTGCCGTCGTATTCACGCCGTATGAAGACAAGCAAGACTTGGTTTTCTGGAGCCGCGATGGCTCACTCCTGAACAAGCAAAAGTCAAAAGTGAATAGTTACAAATTCCACGGTAAGAGACTTGTCACACTCGACTTGTATAGAGACCAGGTTTCCGTATGGGAGGTATCCACTGGTAAACGTCTTTTGAATGACAAGGAATTAGGTCCTGAACCGCGTAACTTAGTACACATAGATGACACAAAGATTGTGTTTCATTATTATCAAAGCCGGCTTGCTTTCATTCTCCAGTACTTGTAGAAAAAAATAACGCAAAAGAAATCAAATGCACTAACTCTAGTAATAGTTTGGTTTAATTCTGGTATAACTGCATAATAAGTACTAATTGTTTGATTCATCTTCTTTGTTTTTGCCTGATTATTATTTCATAAAATTAGTAACAAGTTTCGCATTTGTCCGGCCACTGATCAAAATAATTAATTTGTTCACGAGAGGAAATTTGAGATTGTTCAAAAGACTGGTAGCTAAATCTGAACAAACTTGGTGGCATCCAATATATATTTAATATAAATTGATTAAGGTCACTTTAGAACAACCAATCCAAGGCAAATAGAAAAATTGCATTAAAAAAGTGATCATTGAAGTGATGTTACGGAAATGCAACACTAAACGAGTCTCGACACAACAATTTTCTTAAATCACGAGATAAGAAGGACGTCAACTCAAGTCAACTCAGCTGTGTGGTTGCGAAGGCTGATTTGTAAGTAAAACTTTATTTTGAATGAAACAACATGCACACATAATTATGTTCACGTTGGTGGGCGAAATCTTTGAAAAGTAATTTCTCCCGTTTGGGAGACCGTATCTTCATGCAACTTTCAGGGTTTGTTTCCCTTATAATGATCCAACTATATGTGTTAAAATCGTACTGATATATTGAGTACTTTTTGCCAGCTTCCATTGGTCGATACGATACCGAGACCCACGCCAAGTCACGCCGAGTCACGCTAATGAATATGCTAATAATACGTTTCGTCACTGTTGCTCCAAAATCAGCCTACCTGAAAACCATGCACGTGAGTTAACTTGGTCGGAACAAAATCCTCGCCGAAATTTACCTCGGAGATACTTCAAGGTGTAACACAAGCGTTTGCAACAACAGATTAAGCTGAAATTTCTGAATATACTTAGCTGATATAAGTGTTCAACTACTCGTGAACTTACGACTTTCAACGGACGTTTTCGAACAATTTCTTCCCGACTTTAAGGTCAGATTTACCAGTAACCAGTATTGAGGTTTCGGCATCGATGACGGCGATTTTTTTCACTGACATGAAGTTTGAAATTTCTTCTTCCGTTATTTAACAGTTAAATCATACTGAGCATATTTTCTGAAAAAACATAAGGCCAAAAAAAAAAAAGTCTCCGGTTTCTGGTATGCGCGCGCGTCGCCGTAGCCATGCGCGTCGGCAAAATTAAAAAGGTTTTTTTCAATGAAAGATGATGTTTCAAACCCGCAAAACTCACTGGTTTGACTGGAATCCTGCTGCTGCACAATTTTAACGTGTTAATAGAATGGGTTATGGTCGAGAATAAGCTTTATGTGGCCTCTCTGAACTCCCATATATTTGCACTAAGTTTAGTCGGGCACCATTTGCAGTCATCAGCCGACATCTGAAGCAAAAAAATCAGGTAAAAAAAAAAAAGCCGCGTCGCCGCACCACTTTTTGGGCAAGCTTCATACCAGAAACCGGAGACCTTTTTTTTGGCCTAACGTTCAAAAGGCCATTTTTTGGGGGTGCATGGATTTCACTGCTCTGTTGTGGCGTCTAAGTATGTAATCGGATTAACTTTGTTAAACAACGGCAACGCTTAGGCCTTCGGAACCACACGAATGAACTAAGAATAAATATTATGCGTATAAGTGACATGTTATCCTGACAAATTGAACATTTCTGAAGTAATTCCGGTATTCATATAAGGAAGTCATGCTGATCTCAGTAATTTCAGAATGATTTTGGTACTATCTGGTTTATTTCGAAGATTCGCTAAGATCCTGTGAACAACATGACTTTTTAAGGTAAATAATTATGTATATTCTAAAGAAAAATCTACTATTTCTGGCGACAGCATGGTTTTTGATATGGTAACTCTTATTCATCGGCACTGGTGGAGGTAGCAGACAAGATAGTCCAAACGTGCATGTGAGGAGCAAGCACATTCAGTTGGCATGTATGTTTAGATTTGCCTTAAGCTGTTGAAACTACACATAGCCTATGACGTTACGGAATCCGTGCATGGGTGGTTCTTAAGTGGTCAGCAAGCTAGCTGATTTATCATTATCAGTGTAAATGTCATTGTAATTATTAATTACATTTTGTCTTGGAGCAATGAATAATTTCTATCTACAACATTGTCTATGATAAATCGATATGTAAAATAGAATGCTGTGTCAAACAACTGGCCTAAATGCAAATACTGTTATATAATTATGTTCTTTTAAGTTATCGGAAGAAACATGACAATATTTACCTTACCGTCACATTTATTATGATTAAATCCAAGCGAAAACATAGATATTGTGTCTTATGTAATGCATAATTTTTATGGAACCTGAATGCTGAATTTTTGTTTGTCATCATATAAAAAGATGGGGGTCCGCTCGTAAGTCCGATGCCTTCTTAGTCCGACAAAATATTATCCCCTTACCAAATGAAGGCCCATCATAGTCCGACGCCTCATAGGTCCGACGCCTATTCAGTCCGACAAAATCTCATCCCCCTACCAAATGAAGGCACATAAGTCCGTAACATCATAGGTCCGAAGCCTCATAGGTCCGAAGCCCCATAGGTACGACGCCTCATAGCTCCGACGCCTCGTAGGTCCGACAATTTAATTTACAAATGTACTTTTATTTCCGTCCATAAGTCCGACAATTCATAAATCCGACGTCTTATAAATCCGACGCCTCGTTTGTCCGGCAGCCATTATAAATGTATACAAACATCGCGTAAAATGTCAGACGGTGGGCACCAACAAGTGTTCGAGTTAGAGATTACACTCTCACATTAAGGGATGCACCACGCCTGCTTCCCCGGGATTTACGCCCGTGGCATTAACCCTTGCGCCAAAAAACAAATAAACAAAAACACCAGACTCTGACGCGGCAGACTCGGACGCGGCTAGCACAGTGCACACTCTCACGAAATTTTTGTACAAATTTTGGTAAATCTCGTTCTTGCTTTGCCGGACGAATGAACCTAATTATTTCATAATTCCACAGCTCTTACGCCACATAAGTCCGACGCCTCGTTTGTCCAACGTCGGATTTATGAGGCGTCGGACTTATGAGGCGTCGGAGCTATGAGGCGGAATACGTAAGTCCGATGCCTCATAAATTCGACGCCTTATAATTCCAAAATTTCGGCTTATGAGGCCTCAAACTTATGAGGTGTCGGACTTACGATATGTATGTCTTTTAAACCTGGCAAGCCTCGCACGCGTTTTTTCGGTTTTGTAACTTCTACGTACCTTTATATTCTGCGTTTTTTACTATGCCTTTTTTTGTAGTCCATTTTGCCAGACAAAACATTATGTTTCGAAATGAACAAAGATTATGTGTACTGTGTACTTAATCTCAAACAAGCATCGTTTCACGGGGATTTTTTTTAAAGATCCTTTAAATGTTTATTCGTTCTTTGTACACAATACCCAGGGACCGGAAATTTTTGGAGATAATTTGCATATTGACTTAATATATGAATAAATATTTTGTGGATTTTATTATTAATCAACATAAAAATGTACGTGGTCATGAACAGAAAATTGGTGACCATGCAATCGACGAGGCAGCGCAGCCAACATGTCTTCCCTTCTGAAAAAAAAACCTTTACTGGTACACCTTTGTAGACATGTGGGAAAACCTTCACCAATGTGAACGCATTCGTCCCTGCCCCGTAACTGCACAAACCTAGGCTACAAAGCTGTGATTTTCGTGTATTGTACTTGTACTGTGGTAATTATTTCCAAACCTCTTATTTTAAACTGATGTTATTATTTTGAACTAAAATAAATAACTTGTTTTGTCACAACTTCATGCTAAGCAATAACAGCAGTGGCGGTGCCTGATCCCCAAAATGGGGGGGGGGGGGCAATTGTGGCAAGGAAATATTTTTCAAGGGGGGCAGACAAAAAACATCGTTTCCAAAAAAATCCCTGCTTTTTTCAATTACTGCCCCCAAAACGACCGTCGTTTGCAAAAAGCCTGATTTTTTTTCAAATACTGCCCCCAAACCGACCATTGTTTGCAAAAAAAAGCCTGATTTTTCTTAACAGTTGTGTAAAAGTTTACTTGATGTATGTGTGAATATATTTACACCTTTATTCGGTAAAAGACAATTAAGTCAACTTTACATAACTTTCCGGTGAAACCAGGGTTCGAAATTAGCGGTAGCCCGCTAGCCAAATGCTAGTCAGCGGCGGGCTAGTCAAACTATTCCTTAAGTAGCCCGGCTGGCGAGTCCAAAATTATTGGGATACGGCAAAGATGAAAGGACAGGAAGAAATAGATCATGAAATTCAGAAACCACATGTATCAATTTGTGTATAATTTTATCAACTGTTTCAACGGGTAAAGTTATAAGATCTGTATATTAAAAACACTGACAAAATTGCCTCAGAATAGATGAGAAATCAGTTGGAAATGGGTAAAAGCGATTTTTAACTACGACCTATTTTCGTACCTAGGTCTCCTTGTTCGATCACGTCTGTTTTCACATCGCGAAAATGATAACGACGCGAAGGTTTTAATACCTACCTACATCTGATGGATTCTAGATTTCGTTTGGATCACGTTTTAATGCAGTTCTTATCAACGGCCAGTTAAGATTTGTTTGTAAATAAAAATAAACCCTTCAAGTTTGTTAAAAAAATTGTCTGCCACACTATTATTCCATAGATTTTCATGCTTGAACGAGTGACCGAGTTCCACGAGTCCACACGGAAGTTTTCGGAAGTGACCATTTTGTGCAAGATATTTCTCTTTCTCATCATGCGATTTTTATGTGTTATGTTATGTGGCGATGGCCAAGTCTTCAGGAGTCGGACTTATGACCCTAACTCAATGAGCCCCTTACCGACTTCAATATAGAACTCTTCCGGGACTCGGTACCCGGCCCACCACACCTCCTTCCCTGTCCATCCATGTAACTCGAAAGTCAGGCACCATAAAGGGAGGAAACGAGGTGGCACCCTAAGCCTTGCTGCCGAGTCAGCAAAAGAACCCCGTACCTATACGCAGATGCCAACCTGGACTTCGCAGATAGTCTCAACTTGTGAGTCAGCTTACCGACCGACCGAGCTAACTGCTGTTGGTAAATGACGACGGGAAATTAATAATCTTAAATGACAGAACCGCGGGCATCGAAAACCAAAAAATGACACCGAGCGGGTTCGAACCCCTAACCCTGGGTCCGCTGTCAGACAGCTTAACAACTAGGCTGTTTCAGTAGTTGCTTTTCTCTTTGCGTTTAAAACATAATCCTTATTTCCGCAGTGGGAGGGTTACTTTGTGTTTCATAGCTGCACGAAAGATGCATCAGCATCGTGCTATACACATGAATGCTCTTACGTAACTCTTTTCTACAATCATTCTTATATACCGAGCAGTTGACTATTCAGAGTCACTACGAGCAATTAACCTTACCAAGCTCGTCCTTATTCTGTCTCATCAATTATTGTTGCGCGTCGAGCGTCTTTCGGCCGGCACTGACATGTCGCTATGATTGAGAGATATTCGAGCAAGTTTCCCTTACCTCATTATATTTATATCAAACTACTGACCCGTTTACACTTTTTTACGAGGGAATTTTGTTTGTCTGATTCTAATCCGGCTAACTAAGCTAGCTCTTTTCTTGTACTAGGGAATGATGCCCATTATAATAAAATGTCACATTAACGTCAGCCAGTGGCATGATTAGAATCGGGACCACGCGAGTGCAATGACGGCCAGTGGCGTAAATCTGTGCCAGCGAGTGGCAGGGGGATGGGGGATGACCAAAATCATAAAATTCGGGCGATTCACAATGCAGTGAGCCACCAAGAGTTTGCCATGGAGAGTCAGTTTTTCAAATTACGGTCGCCAAAACAAGGCTCATTTAAATGAGTGTCATTAAAAAGACTTAAGCTAAGTGGCCATAGATTCGGGTATAGCGATCTGCCACCTTACTAAAAACACCATATTGATACAAAGAAAAGAAAAAGGCAAATTTATACTCGAATCATACGCTTACGAAACTACTGACCGGGAAAAAAAACTAACAATTTCAAAGATCCCGCGCTGCGAATCTGTCGACCATCTCCCACTATGCACTAGGTAAAAATGAACTCTCCGTGGCAAACTCTTGGTGGCACATGAAACGCCCGAATTGCCCGGCCGTGGACATTCGAAAAGGGAGGGGGGGGGGACACCACATTATACTGGGACGCTCTTTATCAATTATGTATACTCGCGCTTACATTTTTAAAAGCTTTTGTACTTTGTTTATCCACTTTCCAGTGCTATTGAATATATTTTGATGGGACGTTCGGAAAATACCTCAAAATCCTTATTTTTTGCTCATCACAAAAAGTGGGGAATGATTCAATAGCTCATCCCCGCGGTCAAACAGAGTGGGGTATATACCACCACCCCACCCCCACCCCGGAAATTACGCCCCTGATGACGGCGCACGGAGCCAACGAGCCTGCCACTCGCATGGTCTTTTTTTCGTGTCCGGGTTGCCATACGCATTGACTCAAGTCTACGGTCATGAAAAGGCCTTGGAGATGAAACAAAACAAATCCATGAACCCTTCCTTGGCGACTGAACGATCTAAATTGGGATCGTATTGTGACTTAACAAGCGAGTATAATGTTTACTAACAACTGCACATGTAATACGCCAACTTAGTCTTTCTTAACAAAAATCAATTCTCCGAGCAACTCATGTCATCTCAAGAAACATCTTAATGCTTCAAACTTAAACTTTCACAAAAACTTTAAATGAAGCCCATTCAAAAATTAATTGTGCCCAGTAACATTCTCTCGTAGTTTTTGACCACATGTGCGGTACAAAAATAGGCCGAACACTAATTAGTGCCTAATTAGCCCGTTAAAGTGACCCAATCTTCACTGCACTATTGTAACCAAAGAGGCGGTGAAATACGCGGCAGAAACGAACGCATCATTACAATAGAACAAACCGACCCGAGACATTTATTTTCTAAAACCGATCCGACCCTACCCGGCAACAATTCAAAGAAAACCGACCCGAGCCGAACCAACCCGAAAAACCCGAGTATCTGGCTTCGGCTAATGTGTCCACTTTCTGCACCTGAACTGACCCAGTTCGCGTGAAAAAAATTCGGCTTTTAGTAAACTGAATCATGCCGTGCGGCACTCACAACGTGACCTACTGCCAGTGGGCCTATCCTGCGAGCGCCTCGTGGTATGTGGGACACAGACGCACTACTTTATTCCGTGTTCCACGAAAGTTTTCCATAGGTTTGTGCACAAACATGGATGCGCCCATCAGGCATCTCTTTGTACATCGAGTTAGCGCTCTAGTAATTTAATATAGCTCTATGATGTAGCACGGCTTGTTGCCATGGATTGACCAATCAGGATCGAGGATTCAAGTTTACTTGAAGATAACATGTTATTGACCGATCGAGACAGACCGCAAACCATTTTTAATCGCACCGCGCGCAGTGACCCTGCACTAAATAGTGCACCATGTGAATTTCTATTCGGTTTCGGTTTATTTCGGTTTATTTCGGGTTTTTCCAAAAATAATGGCTAACCCGACCCAAAAATCGCAAACGCAAAACCTAAACCGACCGACCCGTTAAAATAACGGACAAACCGACCAGATCCGACCCAGATGTGTTTTAATTACTTTTGTACTATTGTTCAGCGCTTTGAGGAATCATTGATTCACATTATATAAATGCTGTATGATATAATTATTACAATATTAGTTAATTGGTACATTAGAAAGGGGACAAATATCGGAGAAATATACAAATTGAGAGAAAAAAAACGTGTTTGCGGAACTTAAGTATTACATATTTCTTTCACATCGGATGTAGAATGAATGAGTTTGCCAGGATGTGGTTAGATTTTTGTCACATTTATTTGAAACTTAAATACCAATGTTTAGCTAAGACGAAAGAAGCGTGTTGATAAACTGACTCCACTTATTCCCAAACATTTAATTTTTTAGCTTTTGACATATAGCGCCACATACAAATAATTCGGTTAATCAAAAATTGCTGGCAGTATTTTTTCTCGAGTTCAAGGAACATCTACCTTTGTCCTTTATAAATGTCGATCTTCCCTTGTTATTAAGCAGAAAGTGTATCGTCGCGTCCATAGTATAATTTAATAAAACAGTTTCGATTGCTACTATCGCCGATGTGTGGCTCCTAATACATGTGTGGGGAAGTCTAGTATTTATTTACGCCACACTTATTGGGGCTACCTTGAGCTCGATGGGACACAAGATAAAAACTGGTTGAACAGCTAGTTCCCCGGGATGCCCTATGAAAATCCAGATCGTATGATGAATACTTGGCTTATAGGAAAAACTTCCACTTCGGTTGTTTTGTTTAATACATTTTATTCATCTCTGTGTCATAACAGGAATGTAAAGTCTTCATTTCCACCCTAAATTTTGAGAAGTTACACAGAAAAAAAGTGAGTTTCAAAAAGTCACACATTTTTAAAAATGTTTATTGCACCACGAATCGCATGTACAAGGCACTTGGTGTGTGAGTGCAATTTGACCGATAACCAATCATTATACTATAATTTGGCTGACGAACGATTTACAGCGCAAAATAACAGTCAGGGTTTTCAAGATCCAAGTGTTTTATTAAACGCAAGTATGTCTTGAAGTGCTTCAGGAAGAGCGTCTACGAGATCACGTGCAATCATCTCAAACCTTGGCAGAAAGCCTTGTTTAGTAATCTCCCGCACGGTAGAGAAGTACGAAAAATGTACGACAAAGGCCCTTCCTACAACGCAGTTGGGATTCTTGACTTTGCCGGAGTAGATGACTGTTAACCAATGTTCATCGTCTGCACCAATTGGTCCACTTTCCAACATGGCTTGAATGTCAATGAGGTTTGAATCCAGTAGAAAGAAGTTGATGCTGAAGCGAGCTCTTTCAGGGGTCAGGTACCGTCCGTCAAATAGTAATTTCTCCAGTGATTTGTTCTGGTAGTGATAGAAGAATGCACTCATTGCTACCACAGCACAATCCGCTGATTTCCAGCCGCACTTTGGGAGACCGTTACAGCTGAACTTAAATCTCAGCTTCTTTGGGTTGATAGTCTCGTTGTCAAAGATACCCATCTCTTGGTGGATATAGCTACATCGTCAGTTACCGCCTCCGATGTTGCCGAAATGAATGAAGCACTCGGAGGTGTTCTGCTGCTCAATAAGCTGCCTGAAGGCGCCGGGGTGGATGTACACGATGTCGAGTGCCTCACCATCTCATCAAAACTCTCGTACACAAATCCGCCAAATACGTCCTTAGGACGAGTCGCCGTGTTCTTGTTGTGATTGCGAAATCGGAGCTCAAAAACCTCCTCTCCCGGAACTGTGTTAGCGGTTTTAGTCAACTCGGTCAGTTTCGAGAGGGTTTGGTGATTGTATTTCATCATGTAGTAGACCACCTTGTCCAGGACTCCGCCATTCTTCCTCAAGTTGCGATAGATGTAAGCAAAATTAATACGGAGGTTTTCCCAGCGTCCTTTGAAAATACAAAGAATGTTTTCAGAGTTTGTTTTTTGGACAAAGCTAACCTGCGTCTCCACTAGCGGCTGCAATTCAATCCTTTTAGGTTGCACTTGCATTGGCAACAGTTGCTTCCTTACTGTCGATGCCAGCAGACGATTGAAGTAGCAGACCATTGTGCATGTGATTAATGTGAAAATCAGCAAAGCGTTGCCGGACTGTATGAGAGCATTTTTACCAATTTTGAATCTTGCTGGCATATGCTTTCGGCCAGCCATGTTCACGGCATTATGCCTCATCACTGCAGTTCCACTGGTTAGCTTGTTTGAAACAAGTTGTTTCTTTAAAACTCTGTGCTGGGTTTGAATGGTAATTCCATCATCCAACTGGTTGGTAATTATACTATAGAGGGGAAGATAGGACACTGGATATCTATTTGTACGGTGACCTGTGAAATACGATGATGTCATCAAATTTGGTTATGGGGAAGGGCGCCGCTTACGGCAGGTAGGTAACTACCTCCGAATAAATTAATAAGGGAATAACAGTGTGAGGAGCCGGTCTTCACTGCGTGATAATGACCGGGTTTGGGGGTGATCGCTGTTAATGGACCTTGACTTCGTCTCGGTCCATTAACAGCGGTCACCCCCAAACCCGGTCATTATCACGCAGTGAAGACCGGCTCCTCACACTGTTATTCCCATTAATAAATACCTTTTTAACGAAATAAACAGTTAACATGCTCCAATTTTGTGACTTTCTTTAGGCGATATTTCCAGACATGTTCATGGGCCATATTTTAACTTATGCGTGGTACCCTGTCTCTTCAATAAGCGTTGTTATATACACCACAGCCGGGCCCAGGCTGCGCTGGACAACGTCTTCATTGCGTACGCGTACGACGTCCAGGGTTTGGACTTCTGCTGCCGTAGCGAAACAAATTACAACAATGTTTTCATATTTTTACCTGTAGGAAGCTGAAATTTCGTTTACACATTCCTTGTGTCCAGAATTACAAAGATGCTTGGTTTAGGAAAGGTAAATATGTCGATGGGCCGAGTGTTTAAAGAAAATAAATCGTAGATCTACGCTTTCGTCGTAAATATCCTCAGTATTCTGCACTGCAGCTGTACGATGTCGTTTTAAAACTTCCTTACGCGCGCGCATCCCATAGCAACTGTGTTGCGTACGCGCACGTCAGTCTCACGCGAAGGTGGTTGAGCGCATGTGCAGTGCTGTATTGTTACAAGCTGCCGTATGACTGATGTAAATTTGGTCAATCATTGCCTTCCATGGGGCTGGATCAATGCTGGTTCAGGGGCCATTTTTTCGCTTGTTCTTTGAAGCCGGTCTTTATATCACCGTTAATACACCCCCACGTGACCGAGTCTCGACCAATCAGAAACCTTCAACTCTCCAAGGTATTTATTAATAAGGGAATAAATGTGTGCTCCGGAGGTTTTTATCACTCTGTTTAATACTGCTTAGAGTCTGGGTGCTGATAATTACCCGAGCCGGAGGCGAGGGTAATTATCAGCACCCAGACTCTAAGCAGTATTAAACAGAGTGATAAATACCGACCGAGCACATATTTATTCCCATTCTTAAATACCTTTTCGGTAAAATTTTTTCAAATAATTCGTTCACAAAATCCCGATTTTGTTCAACAAGTTCACTTCATGCTTTTTGAAACATCCCTCTAGCAAAATAATGGAGTGTTTAGCTGGAGAGTAAGATGTAAACAACCCTTTTATGGAGGTTGACGCGCGCGTAGCATGTTCTGCGCGATGTCGCGCAGAACGCACCTGGGGCGTTGCGTTTTGAATTTAGAACTATAAAATTCTGACTCGCTGGTAGTGTTGCGCATGCCTACGTGAGGATTGTGAACGTTCAACCAATGAAACGGTAAGAGGCACTGGATTTTTAGGAGTCCACATTTTATTGTGACACTGGAAAAGTGTTTAAGACCAGCTAGCTATGTCTTTTTCATCCGTTTAAGACCGGCCACGTGACGGGCTCTCGACCAATAGGAATAGCTAAACTGTCTGAGGTATTTATGAATGACGAATAAATGAATTTAAAGGGGAATTAAAGTAGTGCCCATGAAAATAGTAACGTTGAGATTTAGCAATGTTATCAGAGAAGCGGTTTTTTTTGGGGGGGGGGACCTGGCAAGTAGTGGCGGTTGCTTAAAAGTCTCCAACTTTCCTGAAGTTGTTCACTCACTCACTCAGTCACTCTGTCGACCCAAGTGGATACTTGAGACGAGTGCGATGACGCACACGCCACACATCACGACTGTTCATGCATCTAGCGAGCTCATCCGTCGTCTCAACCCCTGCATCGTCCATCATCAACCTCACTATTGTCTTGATTGGCCTCCCTCTGCTTGATCTCCCATGCTTACGCTCGAATAGGATGACCCGACTTGAAGTTGTTCAAATATGGAGAATTTTTTATGAATTGTATTTGCATTTTAATTGTATTATTAAAAGAGGCACTTGCCCAGAAAAAGGGGCACCTTCCGTCGGTGTGAAAGTTGAGGAAAAGAATATGGTCCCGTTCATTTCGCTATACACCTCTACGACTAGGAACAAATTATGAATACGTTGCAATTGTCCATCTTGCTCTTTGTGTTTCTTTTACCTAGTTATGTAGAGATGCTATTTTGTTTTATGGCGAGAGGGGCACTGGCCAGTTCAGTAACCTTTTTATTCGCGTGAACTGAGCACTATTATTTTCAAGAAGCCAGTTTTCCATCTTGAGAGGGAACACAATTTTAATGTTGTCAGCGGGCACTAATTGTGTTTCGGCAAGGGGCAGTCTTCCATCTCGAGAAGTTATCGCGAGAGAAGCACTATTGTTTTTAGTGGCAAATGTTCCATCTCGAGAGGGGCACAATTTTATTATTTCGATCCGAAAGGGGTATTTGTGTTTCCAATTTTATTTGTAGCGCGATCATATGCTTTCATACGTGTGCGTTTGAGGGGCAGTTTTGTTTCGAGGAGGCACATTAATAAGCGTGAGAGGGGCACTTTTGTTAGCCTGGGAAGTGCCCCCCTCCCCCCTCCCCCGTTCTGCCGCTCCTGTATGGCCCACTTTAAAAACAGACGTTTACGTTTGATAGGCTTTACTTTTACAACGTTTTAGCCTTCGATTCGAGCCACTAACGTGACGCCTGAAAATTTACTTTAAAACGTTTATCAGTAGACTTAGAAACTGGAAAAGTTTTAATCCAAACTCGTGGATGTTATTGTTATCCACAAAAAAGGTATCTCTTCACTAAATCAAATTCATGAGTTCAATGTCTATGAATAATGGAAAACTGATTATAATGGATATCTTTTGCTATTTCCAATGCCACTTTTTGTCAAGAGATTGAGTAATGTTAATGACAAGTGTACATACGTTCGCGCCTTGATGTTACGGAGATCTGGTGAGCCGTTATTCAGTTGTTTTCTTTGCTGTCACACCGAGTGCCTGTGGTCTAATGGTTACGGCGTTCGACTCATGTGTCATTGGGACGTGGGTTCGAACCCCAACGGGGAACATGGTGGCTTGTGTTCTTGGGCAAAACACTTTACCACAATTGCCTCTCTCCACCCAGGAGTATAAATGGGTACCTGTGAAGGTAGAGACTAGAATGCGCTGATCTCGAGCTGCTGAAAAACTGGTCTCATGGCCTGATGAACAGCGGAAATAATTGTGAAGTGCTTTGAGACCTTGGTATGAAGTCATAGGCTAAGCTCCCCCCCCCCAGTACTTTGTATTTTTCCATTCAAATGCCCTTTTTCATCAGCGCTTACCCCCCCCCCCCCAATATTTGTTAAGAGTGCCCTTCTTTTATGAACAAGTACCCTTTTTTCTGAACAAGTGCCCTTTAAAAAAAATCGTGCCGTTTTTGTGCCAGTGGCCGTTCAGATTTTTTTTTTAATTTCGCGCACGTATCGCCCTGAAAAGCGCCATATATTGTCCGTTAGCGTGCATAATTGTCGGTTTTGAACAGCGCCCCAATCGACAGTGTTGCTTGTTGGTTTAACAGATGGAACAGCCCGTGCATGTAAGGTAGCAGACCAGTAAATAAACTTCCATAGACCCCAATGGTAAATGCTCCCACTTCAGAAATTCGGGAAAAATACTTACAACTCTCCAAGGTGTTCGAGACACACATCAAATTAAAGCTTATTTTATCACCTTTCATTTTCTTTTCAATTTTCGGGGGGTCAACTGATGACTTTTAGGAGAAATTTCCATCCGAAGATGATCACCCCTAAAAATAGTCCTGAAGCCCATCGCCATTTTGAAAAACGATGGCTACACTCCATTGCAAAATAGAGCGCTTTTAGGGTCCAAATTACATCCAAATTACACACAACTGCAAGCTCCCAGTCCTGTGCACGGCTTCCACCCATATTTTTTACAAACCCTCAAGTTCATGGCCCACAATACTCTCAAATACTGAAGATTTTGAGGGCATGCAAATCGTGATTTGGCTGGCGTAGGCAATTTGGGGCCTATTTACTGGTCTGCAACCTTTAAAGAAGCAAAAATTTACATTTTATCCCCAGACCGCATTTAAGGCAAGAAGAAGTATCCATAAATCATATTTCATTGAAAAATTGAATGGAAAAGTACTCTCCGGATAATTACAGGCATGAATATGAAGACTGTCTTTAACACATTATGGCTTGTCTGCCATATGTGCATTGCAGATTGGTGATGCCCTTTTCCCACTGAAGCTGATGAATAACAACCCCTCTTGCATTGGAAATATGTTTCTTGGTTGACAATTAGGGTTAGAAATTACCAGTTAGGGTTAGGATTAGGGTTAGGGTTAGGGTTCGTTAGGGTTAGGGTGAGGGTTAGGGTTGGGGGAGGGAGGGGGAGGGGTAAATGGAAAAGGGGGGGGGTGATGCATATGCCTACATATATGCCTACATGCAAATCGTGATTTGGCTGGCGTAGGCAATTTGGGGCCTATTTACTGGTCTGCAACCGTAAACAAGAAATGATTAGGGCGCCCTCTGTCGATCCTCGTGTTGTTGTAAGAAACGCATGAATAAAGAGCCTCACTGCAGTTTCATGTACCCTCCAAAATTCTGTTCTCCCATCGTCTTGTTTGCCTGCGCCGGATCACGCAATAGACAGATGGGACGAGCCCCCCACTATGCAAATGCGAAGAGAATATTATTATTAACTGTCTTTTTCTTTACTTTCAATCGGGGCCAAACCGTGTTTGATGGACTGGCAGTTGTATTTGCATTGAAATAATGATCAACTCGGCCACAAAAAACACTTGCATCTGTCGCCGTTCCATTTGAATTGCTGATGATGCAACTTTGTCATCAGAGAAAGTGTACCTTGCAAGCGAAGCAGTAGTAGTTCACAAAAGTTGAAATGTAACTTCGTATCTTAACTTTCTAAAGGTATAATATTAATCATACATCAATGGTTGGTTCAATTTGGATGGTCGACTTGAGACATTCGATTCGCCTTCGATGGACGCCATCTGACTGAAGGAGGTGCTACATCTAGCCTATAAGATGTACGTGTCGGCAAAAACTGTTATGGTAGCAGTAGCGGATCTAGGGGTGGGCGTCAGCAACACCCCTCCCCTCCCGTTCAGCCGCTGACTAATATGAAACTAGTAAAACGGGGCCAAAAGCAATCAATGGAATTTCTAACTATATTCTCAAATTGTCTTAGAATGCAGGCGAATGCATCGTAGATTTCAAAAATTACCAGGAGGCAAGCCCCCGGACCCCATCAGTACGCCCTACCACTGCGATAGAGGCCTGACCCTGGCCCTTATGGCCTTCCCCATGCCCCCTTCCCTCCCAGAGAGGAGGGTGTTGTCCCACCTTCCTCCTCCCCGTTCTCGAATCTCCGCCCAAAATTGGGATTTAGTAATAGATGGTATTAAAGGTGATGGTACATGTGTAAAGAAACAAACAAATGATTGGTTCGAAATTTGAACACTTTGCCCATGATATTTTTGCAAGAATTATTGATATTGTAACGTATTCAATACTCGACCGGTAGTAAGGCCTTCCTGAGGGCACGTCTATTTCTGTTACTTTATTCAACACGTTGATAAAACAGACGATGAACTATTCTTTTTGATTTCGAACTGATTGTTCATTCCTTACTCTCTTTGATTCTCACTTGTATTTAATCACAAATTATTGACTTACTGACCTAATCCTGGCAGCTAAACGTTAGTTCTCAAGAACGTGAACTGCATTTTCGATCCGCGCGGTAACGAAAGCCACAATCTTAAGCAAATGAGACGATCATGCAGTGATCACGCGCTGTGCGTGTATCAGGCGACCGAAAGCAGCTGCCAGAAGCAGGTAAGTGTCAGTGTATAGCACCGCCAGGCGACCATAAAGCGACGCTTGTTTAAAAACAAAGTATTATCTGTGTTGTGATTCTACCCCCGATGTTGCCCCTCCCTTTCTACTCCTTCATGGAAAGCCAATCTTTTCAACATTTACTTAAATCCAAACGTTTAAGGCAATGGTTGTTTTTAATAAACGAAATAAATGTTTCTCTTCACTTAATCGAATTCATGAGTTCAACATCTACGGCAATACAAAACTCTGATTATCGAGGTCGTAGATATCTCTTGCTATTTCTAATGTCAGTTATTTTTCCAATAGTATATGCAACATTAATGACGATTCTACATACTGTGATGAATCATCAACTATACGTTTTATACATTAACATGAACTGTATAGTGACTTGTCTGTAGTGCCCAGTCACTCATACTAGAACATCAGCATTTAATTGGCCAGCACTGTTAGTGGGCGTGGCTTAAGTCATCTACTAAGCAATACTGCATTTTCATTGGTTGAGGCACCCTGTGTACTTTAGTAATGAGGGGCATTTATTGTATGTGAATGTATATGACCATGTTGGCCTATAAAAGGCACAGTTCGAGAGAATAAATCTCACTTCTTCGCCTGGTGGGACCAAAGAAGTCAAAGAAGTCTCCTGTCTCTGTTTTATTGTCTAATTGTCACTAATTAGAGTGTAAGTCTCCCCCACTTGAGCCACTCGAGCCACTCGAGCCACTCGAGCCACTTAAGCCACTTAAGCCACTGGTCAGCCACCCTGAGCCACCGGTCAGCCACCCAGAGCCACCGGTCAACCACCCAAACCACAGGCTAATCCACCCAAAACCACAGGTTAATCCACCCAATCCCTAAAATCCCAAACACTAGTTGAGTTAGCGCTTTCCCCTGGTGGAGCAGATTTGGGAGTGCTGTTCGTCACTTGGTGCTGTGGCCTCCAACCGCAGGTGCTTCAACTCCATCGGGACTGGGCCAGAGAGGCAAGGGACTGACTAGGCGACGCACGTTACAATACAAACTCGTTCGGACCTAGCCAAATTTTTTTTTTATATCAAAATTTTGTATTAAGAGGAACATCAGTCCCATTCACTGTGCACATAAATGCACAGTCGGGACTAAGGCTTTATGTTTGTTATAACCAGAATTTTGTATTAACAGAGTTTGTACTAACGAGATTCGACTGTATTTAGGTGGTCGCTACGATATTGGGAGTTGTTTTAAGTTGTACTTCGTTTGCTGTCACACTAAGCCCTTTGGTCCAATGGTTACTGTGTCCGACTCGCATGCCGTTGGTACGTGGGTTCGAACCATCAAAGGGAATATGGTGCTTGTGTTCTTTAGCAAGACACTTTACTACAATTGCCTCTCTCCACCCAGGAGTGTAAATGGGTACCTAGGAAGTTAGAGACCATTATGCGCTGATCTCGAGCTGCTGCAAAAAAATTGTCTCAACCGTTTATGAAAAATGTGAAAGCTTACATGAAAAGCGAAAGTTTGAAATCCGGCTCCGACGCTTATCAATATCCAACAGAACGTATGAAATGTGTATACAAATACGAATAGAATTATTAACAGTTTTTTTTATTTACTTTCAATTGGGGCCAAACTGTGTTTTATGGACAGAAAGCTGGCAGTGGTATTTGTAATGAAATGAATAATCACCTCGGTCAAAAACACTTGCATCTGTCGCCGTTCCGTTTGAATTGCTGATGATGCAACTTTGTCATCAGAGAAAGTGTGCATTGCAAGAAAAGCACTAAAAGCTCACAAAAGTAAATATGTAACTTGGTTTCTTAACTTTCTAACGGCATAATATTAAAATACATCAAATGGTTCGTTCAATTTTTGGGGGTCGACTTGAGACATTCGATTTGCCTTCGATGGATGCCATCTGACAGAAGGAGGTGCTACATCTAGCCTATAAGATGTACGTGTCGGCAAAAACTGTTATGGTAGCAGTAGCGGATCTAGGGGTGGGCGTCAGCAACACTCCTCCCCTCCCCGCTGACTAATATGAAACTAGTAAAACTGGGTCGAAAGCAATCAATGGAATTTCTAACTATATTCTCAAATTGTCTTAGAATGCAGGCGAATGCATCGTAGATTTCAAAAATTACCAGGAGGCAAGCCCCCGGACCCCATCAGTACGCCCTACCACTGTGATAAAGACCTGACCCTGGCCCTTCTGGCCTTCCCCATGCCCCCTCCCTCCCAAAGAAGAGGGTGTTGTCCCACCTTCCTCCTCCCCGTTCTCGAATCTTCACCCAAAATTGGGATTTAGTAATAGATGGTATTAAAGGTGATGGTACATGTGTAAAGAAACAAACAAATGATTGGTTCGAAATTTGAACACTTTGCCCATGATATTTTTGCAAGAATTATTGATATTGTAACGTATTCAATACTCGAGCGGTAGTAAGGCCTTCCTGAGGGCACGTCTATTTCTGTTACTTTATTCAACACGTTGATAAAACAGACGATGAACTATTCTTTTTGATTTCGAAATGATTGTTCATTCCTTACTCTCTTTGATTCTCACTTGTATTTAATCACAAATTATTGACTTACTGACCTAATCCTGGCAGCTAAACGTTAGTTCTCAAGAACGTGAACTGCATTTTCGATCCGCGCGCTACGAAAGCCACAATCTAAAGCAAATGAGACGATCACGCAGTGATCACGCGCTGTGCATGGATCAGGCGACCGAAAGCAGCTGCCAGAAGCAGGTAAGTGTCAGTGTATAGCACCGCCAGGCGACCACAAAGCGACGCTTGTTTAAAAACAAAGTATTATCTGTGGTGTGATTCTACCCCCGATGTTGCCCCTCCCTTTCTACTCCTTCATGGAAAGCCAATCTATGCAACATTTACCTAAAGCCAAACGTTTAAGGCAATGGTTGTTTTTAATAAACGAAATAAATGTTTCTCTTCACTAAGTCGAATTTATGAGTTCAACATCTAATACAAAACTCTGATTATCGAGGTGGTAGATACCTCTTGCTATTTCTAATGTCACTTATTTTTCGAATAGTATGTGCAACCTTAATGACGCTTCTACGTATTAGGTTTTCGCTTTGATATTGGGAGTCGTTTTAAGTTGTACTTCTTTTGCTGTCACACTAAGCCCTTTGGTCCAAAGGTTACTGTGTTCGACTCGCATGCCGTTGGTACGTGGGTTCGAACCATCAAAGGGAATATGGTGCTTGTGTTCTGTTCTTTGCCAAGACACTTTACTACAATTGCCTCTCTCCACCCAGGAGTGTATATGGGTACCTAGGGAGTTAGAGACCATTATGCGCTGATTCCGAGCTGCTGCAAAAACTGCATGGTCTCAACAGTTTATGAAAAATTGGGAAAGTTTACATGAAAAGTGAAAGTTTGAAATCCGGCTCCGACGCTTATCCAGATCCAACAGAACGTATGAAATGTGTATGCAAATACGAAGAGAATTATTAACTGTCTTTTTATTTACTTTCAATTGGGACCAAACTGTGTTTTATGGACAGAAAGGTATTTGCAATGAAATAAATAATCACCTCGGTCAAAAACACTTGCATCTGTCGCCGTTCCATTTGAATTGCTGATGATGCAACTTTGTCATCAGAGAAAGTGTGCCTTGCAAGCACAGCACTAGTAGTTCACAAACGTAGATATGTAACTTGGTTTCTTAATTTTCTAACGGCATAATATTAAAATACATCAAATGGTTTGTTCAATTTTTGGGGGTCGACTTGAGACATTCGATTTGCCTTCGATGAACGCCATCTGACTGAAGGAGGTGCTACATCTAGCCTATAAGATGTACGTGTCGGCAAAAACTGTTATGGTAGCAGTAGCGGATCTAGGGGTGGGCGTCAGCAACACCCCTCCCCTCCCGTTCCGCCGCTGACTAATATGAAACTAGTAAAACGGGGCCAAAAGCAATAAATGGAATTTCTAACTATATTCTCAAATTGTCTTAGAATGCAGGCGAATGCATCGTAGATTTCAAAAATTACCAGAAGGCAAGCCCCCTGGCCTCATCAGTACGCCGTCCCACTACGATAAATTATGGGACATTAAAACCAAAGGCCTGTCCCTGGCTCTTCTCTGGCCTTCCCCATGCCCCCATTCCCTCCCAGAAAGGAGGGTGGGGTCCCACCTTCCTCCTCCCCGTTCTCGAATCTTCGCCCAAAATTGGGAATAAGTAATAGATGGTATTAAAGGTGATGGTACATGTATAAAGGAACAAACAAATAATTGGTACGAAATTTGAGTACTTTTGCCCATGATATTTTTGCAAGAATTATCAATATTGTAACGTATTAATAAATACTCGAGCGGAATAATGCCTTCATCGGGGAACGTCTGTTTCTGTTAATTTATTCAACACGTTAATAAAACAGACGATGAACTTTTCTTCTTGATTTCCAAATGATTGTTTATTCCTTACCCTCTTTGATTCTCACTTGTTTTTAATCTCAAATTATTGGTTTGGTACTGACCTAATCCTGACAGCTAAACGTTAGTTCTTAAGCACTGCTTGATAATTCCTTTTAAAACCTCTCTCGAAGCCCGCCAAACGTGAAATGCATTTTCTATCCGCGCACCAAGCCAGCTACAATCTAAGCACATGAGCTGATCATGCAGTGATCACGCGCTGTGCATGGATCCGGCGAAAGCAGCTGTCAGAAGTAGGTAAGTGTCAGTGTATAGCGCCGCCAGGCGACTATTTTTCCCCAAAATATTATTGAGTTAAAGCAACGCTGGTTTAAAAACAAAGTATCTGCGGTGTGATTCTACCCCCGATGTTGTCCCTCCCTTTCTACTCCTTCATGGAAAGCCAATATATTTAATATTTACTTAAATCCAAACGTTTAAAGCAATGGGTTTTTTAATGAAGAAATAAATGTATCTCGTCACTAAACCAAATTCATGAGTTCAACGTCTGTGGCAATATTTCCAAACTGACTGTCAAAATCGTGGATACCTCTTGCCGTTTCTAATGCCACTTATTTTTTCAAGAGTATGTGCAACAATTACATTAATGACAAGTGTATATTATTAGGTGCTCGCTGTGATATTAGGAGTCGTTTCTAAGCTGTATTTCTGTTGCTGTCACACTGACATGGCGTTGGTACGAGGGTTCGAACCCTGACGGGAAATATGGTGCTTGTGTTCTTTGGCAAGACACTTGACTACAATTGCCTCTCTCCACCCAGGAGTATAGATGTGTTCCTGCGAAGGTAGAGACCAGAATGCGCTGATCTAGAGCTGCTGCAAAAAACTGTCTCAAAGATGAACAGGGGAAATAATTAAATGCTTTGAGACCTTGGTATATAATGCTATAAGCACCTTAGCACCACCGTATTATTATAATATTATTATTATTATGCTATATATCAGTATTAACCTACTAAAACTCAAGAAAGTGAAAGTTTGAGATCTGGCTCCGACGCTTATCCAAATCCATCAGCACGAATGCAATGTGAGCGAAAATACGAAGTGAATTATTAACTGTTTTTTTATTCACTTTCAATTTGAGCCAAACTATGTTTAATGTACAGAAAGGCAGTTGTGTTTGCAATAAAACAATAATCAACCCGGACAAACAAACACTTGCAGCTGTGAGCGTTTCATTCGAATTGCTGATGCTGCAACTTTCTGTTTGTCATCCGAGAATGTGTACCATGCAAGTAGTTCACAAAAGTTGATATGTAACTTGGTTTCTGAACTTCCTAATGGCATCACTCTTTTTTTAATGGTTTGTTAATAAATGTTGGGGGTCAAATAGTCATTCGGTGGGAATATCAGCTTGAGAAATTCGATAAGATATTCGAGAAATTCGATAAGCCTTCGATGGACGCAATCTCATTCAAGGAGGCGCTATACATGTAGCCAATGATTGAGATGTACGTGTCGGTAGTAACTCTAATGGCAGTATAAAGTGCATGTACTAATGGCAGGTGGAGAATTATTATGTTACAGCTATTAAACAGTAGGGGAAGCTTGATCTCTGTAAATTACGGGTAACTTATACGCAATGCTGATGCTATAGAATAGGGAAAATTGCCAGAAGCCTCCCTCTGGCCCTTCTGGCCTTCCACGTGCCACCATCCTGCCCGCCCTCCCAACCATCCCCCACCCCATCTCCACCTCCCCACCTTCACGCCAAAAAAGAGGAGGTCCCGCCTCCATCCTTCCCGATCACTCTCCACCCAAGGTTTGGTGGTAAGATTATGGTATAAAGGCACAAACAAATGATTAATATTAGGGCCTAAGTACGAAATTTGAGAAATTTGCCCACGACAGACAGGCAAGAATTATTGATATCATGGAGTTAAAAAGACGCTGGTTAAAAAGTAGTATCCGTGGTGTGATTCTAACCCCGATGTTGCCCCTTCCTTTCCACCGCCTCTTAGGGAGCCCCATGCACGTTGAGGAATGAGTTACCTAGTTCGTAAGTAAGTTTCAGCACCTATATACACATTAAGCAGGAAAACACAGCCATGTTGTCATGCGTACAAATAGCGCCCTGATCCCACGCAGCGGAGCAAAGGGTCGATTTGCGGGCGGTGCTTAATGGAGCCTCATTCTCAATAATAATAATAAACCCATTATGGCATTCTTCGAATTGTAAATGGGGCACAAGGGGCAGGGGAGGCACATAACTCGAGTACGGGAACGGGAGGGGGCCTCCCCAATTTACGCCACCGCCCAGTTGACAAGCCACTGATATGTTCTTCCAACTCCCGAGCTTCGGGCAGACACTGCAGCCTGCATGGCCATTAACTGCGATCACAGCTGTATAATTCATTGTACCGAAAGTCCCCAACACTTTTGGTATAACTTAAATAACAACGAATCGGTAGAAAAATTGCTGAGGCATTCAGCCATAGTCTTTGTTTGGCCCAAAACAACGATAACATATTCGGAATTATGTAAATTAATGACAAAAGATGTTATATACGGGAAATGTGTTTGTGAACATTTTGTTTCTTAATACAGTCTTCCAACAAAAAGTCCTGTAAATAAGTTTAAAATTTTGTTGGTTATTTTGTCACCCTTTCCTTTTATACAAGTTCTCCTAGTTTGAACAAATAACGTGTTCAAATTAAATGTGTAATAATGGGATTACCCGTGCAAACTGTTGTTTTGTCAAGTTCCGTACAATATGCTGGTATACGTTTATGGTTTGCAAGACATCACCGTTGGTGAAATATGCAGCGCTGGGCAAACTTCCTTTTAGCGACGAATTAAGGTTTACCTCAGGATCACACACGACAGAGTTAGAATATGGAGGCGAGTGGGTGAGGAACTGGATAAGGACTGCATCCACTACTTATAATTAAGACTATGTCTGGATGCCTAAGTAATTTCTCTACCGATTAGTCGTTATTTGACCGAGAGTTGCTCAGTAGTTTTTGAGTTATACCAAAAAGTGTTAGGGGGACTTTATTTTGGTTGAGTGTATAATCCCCTCGCTTGTTCCGATGCTGATGGTTGTGACGGCATTGAACAGTATACGCACCACCCAATACACACCAAACAGCCGTGGACAAGTTTACAACTCTCCGACTTTTCAAATGTGGGCTGAGCTGATTACAATCCTCTTAGTAAAAAACAAAACAGACCAGATATTTGGAAGTTAATGGCTGACCGACAAACCACGTCAGCAGACGAAATGGAAAGTTGTCTGCATCCAGCAAATATTGGAACAATCTACGCGTCCTCTCACGCGATGCGGGCCAGGAGCCATCTGTTTCACGGCATGGAAGTCTATAAAGCAAACAGAGGCTCTGCTGGAAATCAGACCATTCCTCATCGGACGCCATGGGCAAGATGAATCGCCTCTTCGTTCTGCTTCTAGCGGTGTTCATCGCTGGTAAGTCAAAGATCTTTCAGTAGATAGTCCCTGATCTCTCAATAGATTTTATTTCAAGAATTAAGTTACATTTTCAACCGTGGCTCACGGAGTGTACGCTAGCCACTCGCTGGTACCTTTGTGGAACATGTTGCCTTATCCCCTGGATTCAATTCAGTCCCCGGAACTTCTTAATGACATTATATTAGATGGACGTCAGAACGTTTGCAATTACCCGGAAACATATGTACCGATTTCACGTGAAAATCCTGGCTTAAAATGAAGATAGGACTGGGTATCAAATATCATGTGTTATAATTCCACCTGAAATGGTTGACAACCCATCACCTAATTCTAACCATTTTAAAATGGTGATCGGGTAGTACCAAATCACCCAACTAGAGTTTTGCGTTTGTATTTGTAACAAACTTGGAGTTATGGGGAGCACAACTTTATTTTACACTGTCTACTCGGTTGTAAAAAGTTTAAAAAAACAATAGAAAAGGCAGATAATTCAAAGATCTGTCGGTTAAATAAGAATTTGAGCAAATGCATTCTTCAGGGATCGCGAGATTTTAAAACACATTTTTATTCACACGTAACCTCCGGTTTGATGTCACAAATTAAAAAAAGGAAAAAAAGACTAATGTAGTGTTCACAGGTTATGTTCGATATATTAAAATAAAATGCTGAAAATGTAAAAGCTAAAATGCACTCAGAGAGCGCACACTTCCGCCAAGGCTAAACAAGTTCCCGTCACTACACTCAGCACCAATGCAATGTGGCTTCTAAAACAAATCCTTAAACTCAAACATTTTGTAGTTTACATGTATATGCCTGTGTTTGTCTACCTTTCCACTCCCCCATTGTAAAAATGTTCTAGTCCATTGACCTATGTGGTTAGATTAGGTGGGTGATAAGCATAGAGCTATATCAAATTAGGTCTATGGTGATAAGGCATACAGGGTCACCGGGTCAGTGCCACGCACACGAAGATGGTCACACATGGTGAACGTTTTCCATGTGATGATGGGTGAAAATACTTCAAATAAATCCTGCATCCAGACGCAGATCCGGATCACTTCCAAAATCTAATCGATTTGTACTTGTACCAAGGACCACCCCTATAAGTTGTTCATAAAATTTGTCCAGAACTATTTGAGTTGTCCTGTTCAAGGACAAACACACTAAACCAACCAACCAACACACACACAAACCAACGCCCCTGAAGACATAACCTCCTTGGAGGAGGTAATAACACGAACGTATACGTTTACGTATTAATGACACCCGACTTCCGGGATGGGGACGTCACGTAATTAGAGCGCCAATTGACAATAATGAAGCCAAAATTATTTTGGCAACAATGAGCCAGATAGGTACCGAATAGGGTATTATAATTTAAATATGCAAAAGAGTAATCTTACAAAGTCTTCATACAATAACTTTTCGTCTGAATACGTTATCGTTATGAAACTTCGCAAAAGAATATTTTACTGTCCAAAACATGTTTACCGACAACGTTTGAAATTAAAAAATATATATAATTTGTTGATATGCCATTAGAGGGTGCCCTTTCGGTGATGACGTCATCGTAAAATTGTGTGAGATAACTATTACTCACTGAAGATTTCCTAAATAAGTATTAATGTAGTAAAATGCTTTCCTATTCAAGTTATATTCGTTTAGTATTTCACTTCCGGTAACCCTCGAAGTGAAGGTCAAATTGTTACTACAGATTCGCGTTTGTTAAGTTACAAACGCAGAAAACTAAATAATTTGAAGTCGGAATAGAGGATCACGAAATTCAGTCTTTGCCGTGGAAAAATTTCTTTAAATTGAAAAACGAAAATGCCTCTTTTGGGTTGATAAATTTCAGTACATTTTATGTACACGTATATACACGTTATTTCCGGTTTGATGACGTCAGCAGTAAAAGCTTGCAAACTCACGGGAGTGATTGGGAGAAAGCTATTTTATTAGGTTTGCCAGTGGTGAATATTTTGATGCCACTAGAACAGAAAAGGATCACGAACTTCGGTCTTTCGCATGGAACTTTTCCTTTAATTAGAAAATGAAATACATCTTTTGAATTTCATACGTTTCAGTATACAAAATACACGATGACGATATTTCCAGTGTGATTACGTCATCAGTTACGTCACTGTGCAAAGTGACTACTGACTGAGGTCAGAGATGATACAGTGAAAAAAACTTGTGAAATTATGGAAATTATAATGGATGTTGAATTGTACGATTTTACATCAAACGATGACGTCATCATGCTTTTTTTTTCTTCACTCAACACTTCCTTAATTTGTTTGTCTGAAGCAAAATGCTTTCGTACTTATATACGGATATATTTCCAGAATACAATATATTGCCAAAGGAATTTTTTAATGGATCACAAACAAACGACAACAGTACTGCATTCATTTGAAAAGTTATAGTTCAAATTAATTTTTGCCAATGTTGAGCTTTAATCGCTTGTAATTTGAAACCTTACAACGTCATGATGATGTCACAAACGTTTTTCACATCTTCAGACTAATGATGTGCAAACCCAACCCGAAACCGAAACCGACCCGACCCGAAACCGACTTCAGGTCGGGTCGGGTCGGTTTGTCCATCTTTTAAGTCGGGTCGGGTCGCTTTCGGTTTTGCATTTTCATTTTCGGGTCGGGTCGGGTCGGTTTAGAAAAAAAGATTTTTGAAAAAAATCGAAATAAACCGAAATAAACCAAAACAGTTGAGAAATTTTGGTGATGCAATATTATTGACAGTCACTCTGACCGCAGCCCTAGTGTGGTGTGGCGGGATCTACCCGAATGAATGTTCCCCACTACCGATGTTCCCCACTACCGATGTTCCCCACTACGATGTTCCCCCAAATCCTTAGGATTAGAATTAGGGTTAGGGTTAGGGCTAGGGTTAGGTTTAGGGTATATTGGTAGGGATTTCGGGGAACATCGGTATTTGGGAACATCGGTATTGGGGAACATAGGTATGCACCCGGTGTGGCCACTATCAAGTTCCCACAATATTAATTTCTCCAGTCGGATGGGACTGACAGTGAAATAGATATGTTGTAATAGTTTTCATCATACCGCGTGATGATACCTAGTCTATGTAACAGACCTATGGCGAATTATTATGTGAGCAGATTCGCTGATTATTAGGCAAGACCCCGCCTCTTGACCTCCTAGATTTTGACCAATCAGCGGGCGCTTTCTATATCGGGTCTTCGGTCATTCCATAGATATAGAACTTAAAAAAACTAGATCGGACGCGCGTTCGAACGCGCCATTCACTGTGCACAAAACTTTTGGGTTCTTCATGGACGCGCTGCAAAGTCACGCCGAAGATATGTGCGTTTGAAATTTTGACCCTATTCACGTGACCAATGGCTGCGCCCTGTCAAAACGCGCGTATCATACGCGCGTCCGATCTAGTTTTTAAAGTTCTATATCTATGGGTCATCCGGTTCGTTAGTGTGACGTCACCTCCAGCACTTTCTGCACGATTGGAACCGGAAGTTAACGCAGCTCGAGTGATTGTATCCGGTTGTGGCAGTGACGCGCCACTGGGTAGGAGTTTTCTTCCTCACCTATAGTCAGTTTTACTCTGTTTTGAGTATTCCACTGTTCTCAGAAAGTTAACTTCATGAAGTGTAACATTGGAACCTTCAACTTGCAAGGAGTCCTGAAGAATGATCGCCTGGAAGATGTTGCAAAAGACATGCAAACATATTCACTACGTACACTAGCAGTTCAGGAAACGCATTTACGCGATTCTGGATCGCGCGCAGTGACCACCAGCGATGGAAGAAACAAATACAACTTTTTCTACACGGGACCATCGGACAATTCATATCAAGGAATAGGATTCTTCATTGATTCCGGCCTCGATGCAAAAATCAACATTACAAGTAATCGGATAGCAACGGCTTCTATTGCTTTGAACGGTGACACAACTGTTAATCTCATCAATGCATATGCTCCGACACTTCCAAAAAGTGAAAAACACCCGGAGGTAAGAGACGACTTTTATGAAGCCTTGGAAGAAACTGTTAGGACTTCTCTGCTTAACAAGAAAGCTTTAACCATAATAGCTGGAGATTTCAATGCAAAGACTGGCTCTGCATGGAGAACTTACAGAAATAACATTGGGAAATTTGGAAAAGGTCATCTGAACAGTAATGGCGAAAGGCTACTTGAACTGTGTCTAAAATATGACCTTTTTCTAACATTACACTACGTTTAGGCACAGTTTGAGACATCGAACTACGTGGACCTGTCCTGAAACAAACAATCCAAATCGACGCAACCCGTACTATAACCAAATTGACTACATTATAGTACCTAACACATGCAGGAAGGATGTCACAGACTCAAGATCTTTTGGAGGATGCAGTTTAACATCAGACCACAAGTTGGTCAGGGCATCTTTCAAGCTGTCTTCAAAGAAGAAAGCATCCCGGCATACCAAAGTAACAAAAATAAACCTGGCCAAACTACAAGATCATGAGCATCGACAGAAGTATCAACTCACTGTATGTCAGAAAATTCTAGAGGGCAGAGACTTAACAGACAGCAACAAACGATGGAACAACATCAAGAAAGCCTGCCTGTCAGCAGCATCTGAGACCCTTGGGTATGTAAGCAAATCTACTAAAGTCACACACCCTGTTATCACTGAACTGTCGTCTAAGCAAAAGAGTCTCTTTCAAACCATTCAGGCGACACAAAACAAGGATAAAAGAAACGAACTGAGGAAGGAAAGAAATAGCGTTCTCACCAAACTCCATAACACAAAGAAAGAGATACATGAACAAGAACTGAGAAGAAAAGCTGAAGAAATTGAAAACCAGAAAGATGACTCTACAAAGTATTTCAAGGCAATCAGAAATATACAGCAGAGGCAACCCAATAGGATCTTGGTTGCAGACGAAGGCGGTAACATGGTCATTGATACAGCTGGCCAAGAACAGATCATCAGAAACTGGTTTCAAAGCAAGTTTGACTTGGATGATGAAGCTATAATTGAAGAATTTCCACCACGGATGATGAGCAAGCCCTTCACCAAGATAGAAGTCAAAAAGGCGATCCAATCACTAAAAAATTGCAAAAGTGCTGGAAAAGATAATCTCAGTGCCGAGTTGCTTAAGTATGGACCCGAGATGATTGCTCAAGAAATTGCTAGAACTCTGAATGAAACCGCTAGCACTGGCATCTACCCTGACGACATCAAAGAAGGTATTCTCGTTCCTCTTCCTAAGCCAGGCAAACCAAAGGGACCCCCAGTGAACATAAGGCCAATCGTTCTTCTGACAATTATTCGGAAAATAATGGCCATTTGTTTGACGAAGAGAATCGCCGACAGATTAGACGACCACATACCAGCTTCCCAAGCAGCCTATCGACACGGCAGAGGCACCACTGAGCAGGTCTTTGCCTTAAAGATCTTAGCAGAGAAGGCCATCACAGCCGATAGCTATGAACTTCACCTACTGCTGCTCGACATGTCAAAGGCTTTTGACTCGGTGAGGAGAGTGGTTCTCTTTGAGGATCTTAAAGAGATACTAGAGCAAGACGAACTCCACTTACTGGCAATCTTGCTTAGAGACGTTCGATTGCAAGTCAGAGTGGGAACTGTCTTGGGTAAGCCCTTCAAAACCAACATCGGCGTGCCTCAAGGAGACTGCGTCAGTCCCATTCTATTCACTCTATACCTGGCAAAAGCACTGAGACAACTTGACCCGGAAACACCCGAGACACCATTCACTCTTCAAGATCACAATTACTGCACGCAGACACAGTCCCAATCCCTTCCTGTGGAACTCGAGAACCACAGCTACGCCATTTGCCCGCCAGCATTCTTTGAGATGGGATTACAGTATGCTGATGACATCACTTGGGCAAGTAACAATATCCACCCGATAGCAACTTTGGAGAGGAAGGCACCTGAGGTACTAAAAGAGCGAAACCTCACAGTAAACACGTCTAAGACAGAGAAACACCTCATCAGTAGAAACGGAAGCAACACCACTTGGAAGAAATGCAAATACTTGGGATCTTTTCTCGACACTGAGCAAGATATTACCAGGAGGAAAATACTTTCGATGGTATCTTTCAACAAATTCAGGCATGTCTTCAAAAGTGATGTAATCTCAAACAACACGAAACTCAAAACATTCCGCGCCTTCATAGCATCTGTATTCCTATACAACAGTGAACTATGGACATTGACTAAGTCACTAGAAGAGAATATTGATGCATTTCACAGAAGACTCTTGCGTTCAATCCTTAATATAAAATGGCCCAAGAAGATCACCAATAAAGAACTGTACAGGAGAACCAACGAGATCCCTTGGAGTACTGCCATTACCCGAAGACGTCTTAGGTGGACAGGCCATCTCCTGAGACTACCCGAGGAAGCTCCTGCCAAGCAAGCACTTCTAGAGGCAATCCGCAAGAACAAGCTACCAAGAGGGGGACAACGAACCACGTGGCTGAAGAGAGTAAACAAGGACCTGACAACCACGGGGGTCAACATCAAGGATCGATGCACGTGGCACGTGGCATCAGACAGAGAACAGTGGAGAACACTTACAGAGTGCGCGATGTCAGATCAACTTGACGCAAGCGCCTAGATGAGAGAGATGAGAATGGGCGCTAGTAATCAGTGGTGCGCGTGCGTGTATGACGTTTTTACTAACGAACCGGATTCACCCGTTGCGCGTCCGGCGTCGTGCGCTCTGTTATCATGTTACGCGATAACGCGCCCGGCTGTTGTTGCATTACAAAAACACTGCATTCGAATTGACCAATCACACGTTTAGTCCTGATTTGGGAATGAAATAACGTCACGATTTAGTAAAGTCGACTCCGACTGGCTGAGGCGCGAGATCGCATAGATCTGATTTCTTTGATATATCAGACGTTAGACCGGAGTCTGGGCTCCGTGGATAACGGGTGATACTCAGACTAGATGATACCATGCGTTTGTTCAATAAGCGGAGTTATACTCTCGATCAACCCACTGAGTATGAAAGAGAGATAGGCCATCAGCCGGGGGGGGGGGGGTTGGTCAGTATCAAATCAGGGCATAAATGATTATATTGCGCATGCGCAAGGTATACCGCCCCTAGAGTGGTAACAAGCATTTTGATGGACAATTTGAAGAAAAAAAGGGTGATAACATCCAAAAAGCTGCCACCGCAGCAATGCTGTCACATATTTCCCAACTCTGGAGGTGTACACCTTACCAAAAATCGCTATGACGAGTATTCCCTCATTTGATACCGGTGGCCAACATTTTGGACCGAGGCTGATGGCTTAAGAGAGACGATGGTTTTGCAAAAGAATTCATGCCACGTGGGTAAGGGAAGGCACAAAAAAGTGATCACTTTGTCCAAGCAAGGTATTCGGGTTTTTTTTTTTTCTCAGTTTTTTTCGGGTCGGGTCGGGTCGGGTCGGTTTTACCTTATTTTTTGTCGGGTCGGGTCGGGTCGGTTTTAAGGGAGTTAAGATTGGTTTCGGTTCGGATTCAGTTTATATCTCTAATGTTCCGGGTCGGTTTGGCCTGGTCCACCCGATCTGATGCACATCATTACTTCAGACCAGGGCCCATGTTCACGGCGATGCTCAGCACAAAAATTTGCTCAGCACAAAAAAGTCTGGCTTATAAAAGCAGGTTATCAGCCAAAACTCCACGTGATTCATATTGCTCGTGATTAGTATTCAGTTGTTGTTTGCTTAGCATGAAAATCATATGGAGTTTTAACTGATAACCTGCTTTTATAAGCCAGACTTTTGTGCTAAGCAACTTTTTTGTGCTTAGCAGCGCCGTGAATTTCGCCCAAGAGTTCAGGTTCATACCAGGTTTTATCATCATGGGCAATTTGGCAAAGTTTTGACGAGTTTTTTTTTTTAAATAATACAGATTCAACTTTCGTTAAAACGCAACAAGAGGGCGCCCTTTCGGGCGATGGCGATATCATGACTTTTAAAAAGTTTTTCATCCTTTACTTTACATTCTAAATTAGTATTACTGCAGTGAAATTCTTCCGTTTTCAAGTTATATAAATTTTTTCATTGCACTTCCGGTAATCCCAGAAGTAAATTTAAAGCACTTTTGTGCCCGGGAATGAAAAATGTTGCCCAAAGCAATATGTTACACCTCACAAAACTGAATTTGGTGATCAATTCAGTTCAAGAGATTGTCCAGTTTTGACCTTGAAGTCACTTTTTTGTTATTTTTGTCTTCGGACAGTAATACATGTTTGTACAAAGTTTCATTTACATCCCTTGAATAGAGCGATGTTCTGCTTGCAAGAAAGGCCGTGGAGTAATAATATCAAGAAAAAATAACACGAACACGAAAGTACGAAGACAAAACCAAAGGATGGTGATGGTCACCCAAAAAAAAAAAAATAATACTGACCATTTTAAACGGTGATCGGGTTGTGCCAGATCACCCAGTTATTATCATATGATAAATGTCTGTCCCGGAGGATATACATGTAGAGGATCTTGTCTTTCATGACGCTCTGATTATCTTGCCTGTATAACATTGCTCTTTGTGTGTGTTGCCTGTATAACATTGCTCTTTGTGTGTGTTTAAATAACTACTGATCAACTTAACTGCAGGAAATGACTGTGCCTTCCCTAATGACGACACGAACGACATAAAGAACGAAAAGAACATTCCAGACGAAGCTGTGTTCAGAGAGAACCGTGCCACTAGTAAGATCATACATTCTTTGTTATTTTTGTTGTTTTGGGTTTTTTGGTGATCTCTTTTTTTGGGGAGGGGGGTGCTTTTTCAAGAGGACCAGCCCCTCGTCATTATATACCTATCTCAATGTCTGAATGACTAACTGACTGTAATATGTGACTCACGCCAATGATAAGGGCTAAATCTGGCCCATTGATTAGACCAGACCACGCTTTATACAAAACTACCGATGAATAGCCATTTTATTTGAATGGAAGGTTGTGCGCTCGCACTCACGTTGGTTTAGGACGAGCCTTACAATGCTTGCTTAGTTCTTGTTTTAACAGGCAAATTACTGCATAAGGTCAGAAATTACTATGAGGCAATGTGCTTCCTGTAGCGTGTCTTAAATAATGACGTCTTATGAGCAGGCTTGTTTGTTAGCTTACTCTTACGTACAAAAACTTTGTCGGTTCATTTGTTATTTGTCCGTAGCTCGAACTGAATATATAAGTGCAGAGAGTAATTACACCATAACCTCTACCGGCTACCCGTACTACACTTATCCCAACAATGCTGATGACATCTGGTATCTTCAGACTGACAAAGGTCGTAGAATCCAGCTCACATTCGTTTCCTTTCGACTCGAGTCTGGGTACGACTACCTGAAGGGGGGCGATGGTGAAGACGCATCCACAGCGCAGCTCTTTTCCCTATCTGGGAGCGTGATACCAACTGCCAAGGTTTCATCAGGAAACAAGATGTGGCTGAGGTTCACTTCAGATGGCAGTGTCACCTTACCAGGGTTCAAAATTGTCGCTCAAAGCGTCTCAATGACAGGTACTTACATCTGGTATGACCAGATCTATCCTTGATGGATTTAGAATTTTAAGTTATATTTGGGCATACAGATTAAGTGTTCACCATTATTACAATAATAAGATTTAACTAGAAAACAGCCCAACTTGCAACTCCAACTCCAATCCCAGTCAAAAATGAATTAGGAAGTATAACTAATATCTACATACGTATAGGTTACACACCACGTTACGTCCAATGGTGTCCTCTCTCTACCTCCATTCATTATGTATAGGCAGGCACTGGGTCACCAGCGATGGGTTAAACAGGAGGCATGTTTCAGCTAAAATCTGTCAGGATGATTTTTAGGGAATTAAATCGTTTTGTATTACATATACCTCCCCCAAGGTGCTTTAAGTTATCATTTCAGAGACGGGTACACATTTACTCGGTATAACATAAACATTTTCAGCCACCGTTTCAGAAACAAAGAAGAGCGCATCCTGCGATCTCACCAACGTTTCTTAACGACACTTGAGTCGCTTTTGTATTATGCTAAAATGGTGTTTTGTATACGACGTACAAAGGATACTAAAACGTCCAAAAAGAAAAGACGACATATGTCATTGTTTCAAAAACTGTCAACATTTTCATTACTTTTTTGATTTACCCAAATTCCAGACTACACCACTGAACCATCCTACTACGGCTGCAGTTCATATGAGTGGCGATGCTATTACAACGGTCAATGTATTCAAGACTACCAAAGATGCAACGGATACTCAGACTGCTACTATGGCGAAGATGAATACAACTGTTACGGTAAATGTTCAATGCAAAACGTTTGTTCAAGATGGGACACAACATAACTGTCCAACTAAGGGAATAAATATGTGCTTGGTTGTTGTTGAACGTACTTTTTTAATTGCGGTTAAGCACGTATTTATTCCCATTCATAAATACCTTTCGGCCAAAAACTCAAAACAACTGAAAACCCACCGACTTTGCTTAATTTTTTGGCAAACACCCCTCTAGCTGTGTTTATGGTATGTACTTTTCACGAGTAAAACAAAAAAATCCTTATATGGAGATTGGTGCGCGCGTGGCGCATACCTCGCGATGTGCCGCAGAACGCAGCGGTGCCGGTGTAGTGTGAACTCAGAGCTCCAATATACATACGGACACATTATTAGTAGTGCACATGCCTCAGTGAAGATAATAAGGAAATCGACTGGTCACGTGTGAGGCTTCAACCAATAACAGGGTAAAAGGGACCAGATTTCCTAGGAACCCAAATTCATGTAACACCAGGAAAAAGTGTTTAGACCCGGTTGGTGTTTTATCAACCGTATTAAACCACCGACGTGACGGTCTCTCGACCAATCGGAATGGTTTAACTGTTTTAGATATTTATGAATATCTTTTCAACGACACGGTTCATTTCCAGACTACACCACTGAACCAGCCTTCTACGGCTGCAGTTCATATGAGTGGCGATGCTATTACAACGGTCAATGTATTCAAGACTACCAAAGATGCAACGGATACTCTGACTGCTACTTTGGCGAAGATGAATACAACTGTTACGGTAATTATCCACAACAAAACAGTTCTCTAAAGTTGAAACACACTCCAAGTTTGATACATAATTCATCTCACTGTCTTTTCCTTTTCAGACTTCACTACTGAACCATCCTATGGCTGCAGTTCATATCAGTGGAGATGCTACTACAACGGTCAATGTATTCAAGACTACCAAAGATGCAACGGATACTCAGACTGCTTGTATGGCGAAGATGAATACAACTGTTACGGTAAATATCTACAACAAAACGTTTTCCTAAAGTTGAAACATACTTCAAGTTTTGTCAATAATACATTACGCACAAGACACCCATGCCACCCATTCATGTAACACCAGGAAAAAGTGTTTAAAATTCGGTTGATGTTTTATCAACCGTATTAAACCACCCACGTGACGTTCTCTCGACCAATCGGAATGCTTAAACTGTTTTAGGTATTTATGAATGTCTTTTAAACGACACTGTTCATTTCCAGACTACACCACTGAACCACCCTACTACGGCTGCAGTTCATATGAGTGGCGATGCTATTACAACGGCCAATGTATTCAAGACTACCAAAGATGCAACGGATACTCAGACTGCTTGTATGGCGAAGATGAATACAACTGTTACGGTAACTATCTACAACAAAACGTTTTCCTAAAGTTGAAACATACTTCAAGTTTTGTTAATAATACATTTCGCATAAGCAACCCATGCCACCCATTCATGTTACACCAGGTAAAAAAGTCTTTAAAACCGGTTGGTGTTTTATCAACCGTATTAAACCACCCACGTGACGTTCTCTCGACCAGTCGGAATGCTTAAACTGTTTTAGGTATTTATGAATGTCTTTTAAACGACACTGTTCATTTCCAGACTACACCACTGAACCATCCTACTCCGGCTGCAGTTCATATGAGTGGCGATGCTATTACAACGGCCAATGTATTCAAGACTACCAAAGATGCAACGGATACTCAGACTGCTTGTATGGCGAAGATGAATACAACTGTTACGGTAACTATCTACAGCAAAACGTTTTCCTAAAGTTGAAACATACTTCAAGTTCTGTTAATAATACATTTCGCATAAGCAACCCATGCCACCCATTCATGTTACACCAGGTAAAAAAGTCTTTAAAACCGGTTGGTGTTTTATCAACCGTATTAAACCACCCACGTGACGTTCTCTCGACCAGTCGGAATGCTTAAACTGTTTTAGGTATTTATGAATGTCTTTTAAACGACACTGTTCATTTCCAGACTACACCACTGAACCATCCTACGGCTGCAGTTCATATGAGTGGCGATGCTATTACAACGGCCAATGTATTCAAGACTACCAAAGATGCAACGGATACTCGGACTGCTACTATGGCGAAGATGAATACAACTGTTACGGTAATTATCTCCAACAAAACAGTTTTCTAAAGTTGAAACACACTCCACGTTTTGTACATAATTCATCTCACTGTCTTTTCCTTTTCAGACTTCACCACTGCACCATCCTATGGCTGCAGTTCATATCAGTGGAGATGCTACTACAACGGTCAATGTATTCAAGACTACCAAAGATGCAACGGATACTCAGACTGCTTGTATGGCGAAGATGAATACAACTGTTACGGTAACTATCTACAACAAAACGTTTTCCTAAAGTTGAAACATACTTCAAGTTTTGTAAACAATACATTACGCACAAGCCTACGCACAAACCACTCATGCCACCCATTCATGTTACACCAAGGAAAAAAGTGTTTAAAACCGGTTGGTGTTTTATCAACCGTATTAAACCATCCACGTGACGGTCTCTCGACCAATCGGAATGGTTTAACTGTTTTAGGTATTAATGAATGTCTTTTAAACGACACTGTTCATTTCCAGACTACACCACTGAACCACCCTACTACGGCTGCAGTTCATATGAGTGGCGATGCTATTACAACGGTCAATGTATTCAAGACTACCAAAGATGCAACGGATACTCTGACTGCTACTATGGCGAAGATGAATACGACTGTTACGGTAAATATCATCATGGGTGGCATGGGTGGCTTGTGCGTATAAAGCGCTCGCCTCTCACCAAGGTGACCACGGTTCGAATCCGGGCCGCAGATCACAAGTGAGTAGAGTTGTGCGTTGGTTCTCTCCTGTGCCAAGAGGGGTTTTCTCCGGGCCTTCCGGTTTTCCTCCCTCCGGAAAAATCAAACACTTTCGATCTCAGGCTGTGCTCCGTGGTAATATATGGGTCGATGTGGCCGGCAGCCATAGGCGCCTTTACGTGCCAGCGGCCCGACCACGTTGTAGCCGCGTCCTTCGCAATTCAGCATACCAGCTGACACATCTTTGCAACTGTCTTTTAAAACACACTTTTCATTACCAGACTACACCACTGAACCATCCTACTACGGCTGCAGTTCATATGAGTGGAGATGCTACAACAACGGTCAATGTATTCAAGACTATCAACGATGCAACGGATACTCTGACTGCTACTATGGCGAAGATGAATACAACTGTTATGGTAACTTATCACCTCTGCAGATACGTGTATTTTATTGCAGTGACGTGACAAAACGTACTTTCTAACATTAATTTGACTTAATTTGTAGTACTTCAATCCATTTATGTCGATTTCACCATATATTCATAGGAAACACCGTGGCGCCCACTGTAGACGTCAATCTACCCTCCTCCGTGATAAGATTAGTGAATGGCAGCACCATCTATGAAGGCAGAGTAGAGGTGTTTGTCAACGGTTCCTGGGGAACGGCTTGCAGTCATTCCTGGGGCATGGACGATGCCCGTGTCGTCTGCAGACAGCTCGGCTATGGACCAGCCATTAGTGCCCCGCGTGACGCTACCTATGGCGCGGGTGTTGGTCCTATTCACCTTGTACACGTCTACTGCAACGGTTCGGAAAGTTCGATTCTCGACTGCACATCCTATTACTCTGAACACTGCTACCACAGTGAAGATGCCGGTGTTGAATGTACAGGTAATGCAAACTTATTCGTCCAATCACCGCCAAACTTTATATAAAAATTGGCCAAGAAACTTTTTCCAACAAATTGCACTTTCCACCCGAAAAGATGTATACCAGTCGTATTCTCAAGTTGCTTTGAAATCGAGGACTTCAATATTAACGATTCGCAGGAATTTATTGAAAATAAGTCTTTTCTCAAACTGGCGTTTTATAGATGCACTGTTGCTCGTCAATAAAATCAAATTATTGTAGGCGTCTGCAACACTCTGGAACACAAAAGGCTTTTGTTGTCGTTGTTGTTGTTGGTGATGTTGGTGGTGGTGTTGTGTTTGCTTACTAAACAGGTCCGCCATGCAAGTAGACTGGTTCCCGATCCGTATATTTATCGATACTGATGGGAGAAAGCCAGTCTACCGATCGAGAAGTTTATTATTGTCGAGTGTGGACTTGCATTCATGCGCTGTTCGTCATTTTGAACCGTGTTTGAACTGACAATGTGACATCTCAGACGCAGTAATGAAACTGATGTCTGAGTTTGTGTTACAACTTAAACTAAGTTGAAGCACTATACAGTGAGTTTATATCAAAAGTCTTTTTTTAATTCCTAATCCACGAACGTTTCATTTTCTGTTACTTTAGCTCCATTAACAGTTCGTCTCGTTAATGGAGGCTCTTTGAACGAGGGTCGAGTTGAAGTTTTCTACCAAGGCCAGTGGGGTACAGTCTGTGATGATGGATGGGGCATTAATGACGCTCATGTCGTCTGTCGCATGCTTGGTTATCCTTCTGCATACCAGGCGTGGGGCAGCGCCCACTTCGGTCAAGGATCAGGTCCGATCATGCTTGACAATGTTATAAGCTGATTGCTATCATAATGGCTGGTTTAGTCATAACTGTGGGCATAATGAGGACGCAGGAGTTACTTGTAACAGTGGTAAGTTTATTGTCGCAACATATAAAATGAACTTGAAAATTTGAACATTGGCCTTAACAGGGCGCCCTGTAATGGTGAGGCGGGAAAGTAAAATGAACATGTAAAAATCAAGGTGCATACACAAACTCATGCAAATTTAAAGATAAAATATCTCTGCTATTTTCCAACTACCTTTTTAGAGAAATGTTTACACGTTTCCTGAATTGTAAAGCTTAATCATTTGACTTCACTTTCTCGTACATTACCATACACCAGAACCACCCTAGTGCGGCTGCAGATGATTATGGTGATGCCCAAAACATAAAAATCTAGCGATCCCTTTTATTTTTGAAGCAAATATTTCCGGGTTGTATTTTTGGGTCACCATGTATATTCCCAACAACCAGAGTTTCTAAAGGAAGACACATAACATATCTTAATTGTACATCTCATTGACTTTAAACCACACTTTTAAATTCCAGACTACACCACTGAACCATCCTACGGCTGCAGTTCATATGAGTGGCAATGCTCCTACAGCGGCCAATGTATTCAATACTACCAAAGATGCAACGGATACTCTGACTGCTACTATGGCGAAGATGAATACGACTGTTATGGTAAATATCTGCAACAAAACAGTTTTTAGAAAGTTGTATCATACTCCAAGTTTTGTAAATACGTGTACTCACTGACTTTTCGATTGTAGGCTACGCCACTGAACCATCCTACGGCTGCAGTTCATATGAGTGGCAATGCTATAACGGCCAATGTATTCAAGACTACCAAAAATGCAACGGATACTCAGACTGCTACTCTGGCGAAGATGAATACGACTGTTATGGTAAATATCTGCAACAAAACAGTTTTTAGAAAGTTGTAACATACTCCAAGTTTTGTAAATACGTGTACTCACTGACTTTTCGATTGTAGGCTACGCCACTGAACCATCCTACGGCTGCAGTTCATATGAGTGGCAATGCTACAACGGCCAATGTATTCAAGACTACCAAAGATGCAACGGATACTCAGACTGCTACTCTGGCGAAGATGAATACAACTGTCAAGGTGAATATGCACAAGGGAAATAGTTACTGGATGTAGCAGACACGCCACTCCATAAGGCCGGTTAATAAAAACTAAAGTAGTTTCTCGATCGTCCGGCCTTTTTCAAAAAACGAAGGAGGTGGGTGCTTTTTTTCTCAAGATTGCGGATTTTTCAAGAGGGACCAGGGTTCCTTCCCCCCCCCCTTGCCTCCCCCGAAAAGAACAAAAGAAAAAAGACGAGGTGCGAAGTCATATTACAGTCAATTTGATGCACATTTACCAACATGTAATCGATAATCACTGTTAAAAAAATGTCTGTTCAATAACAGTTGATTCTATTGTCAATTGGCATTACAGGAGTTACTGTTTTTGTACAGTATATTCTACTGTTTCTTTTTTCTCTTTACATTAACAGCAGATTCTACTTTATTTGATATTGTTCATTTACAGAGGATTCTACTGTTTTGTAACAGATGATTAAGTGTAGTCGTTTTGTAACCTAACAGCACATTCGCTGTTTTTTGTTCCTTAACAACTCTCTGTTGCTGAACAAAATGTTGTTTTTGTTTAAACGGTGATTATTTGATGGGGGCCGATAAACGACAAAGTGTTCATGTTTGTATCGAGGATTGCGAATGACAGGTACTGTGTGAGCCTCAGTACACAGATATTCTCGTATAATGAACGTACTTCACATGCAGATACTTGTTACACGTCATGTAATGGCGGTGCTATCGATAAAACCCATGAAGGTGCGAATGTAGATACTTGCACGTTGGCTTACGGCGAGTCATGCTGCAATGACAACCAAGCAACTTCCAAATGTGTTGTCGTTGACAATCAGGCTTACAAACTGAAACTGCTTCTCTATAGCGCTTCTCCTTGAGAGTAATAGTCATTTACAATACAAAATACAAACATGTAAGCAGAAACGGATAGGTAAATTTGCTCCAAGATGCTACCGTATGCATACGCATGGACGCAACGGGAACTTGTATGGTACTGTATAGTCCGACTCCCGCGCGCGCCTTCCTTGACAACATACTGGTACCCTTGAGCGTTTATGCCACAGTAACGCTGCACTACTACCGCCTACCAGTGAAAAATCACGCGATACGGCCGAACCCTGTACAAAAAAAGATGATTCTCTGTTGACCGACAGCGATGTGACTGTGTTCTAACAGAGTCAGAACGGGGGCTTGTTCAAAACATGATGTTCCTTGTGCGTCCACAAAATTTGAGTTTAACAGCGAATATACCGTAACCAAACAGCGAAATGGAGAAAACTGTACGTAGGCAATAACAAATTTGTAGATTTACAGAAAAATCCGAAAACAGTAACATCTACTGTAAATTTACAGAAATTTCAACAGAAAAACAACTGTTAAATCACGCAATTTTTTACAGTGTAGGGGTCAGAGCCAGTCTACCAAGCAGTCTTAATTATTGGCAAGTTGGGAGCGTTCATGCGCTGTTCACCGTGTTTGAACTGACATTGTGTTATCTCATGATCTCATAGACGCAGTAATGTAACTGATATGTCTGAGTGTGTGTTTCAACTTGAACTACTGAAGCATGTTACAGTGAGTTTATATCAAAACTCTATTTTAATTCCTAATCCACGAAGCATTTCATTTTCAGTTATCTGAGCTCCATTAACAGTTCGTCTCGTTAATGGAGGCTGTTCGAACGAGGGTTGAGTTGAAGTTTTCTACCAAGGCTAGAGGGGTACAGTCTGTGATGATAATTGGGGCATTAATGACGCTCATGTCGTCTGTCGCATGTTTGGTTACCCTTCGGCATACCAGGCGTGGGGCAACGCTTACTTCGGTCAAGGATCAGGTCCGATCATGCCACAATGTATACTGCTAGGGATATGAATCTAGCATAGATGAGTACAATCATGCTGGCTGGTTTAATCATAACTGCAGGCATAATGTGGACGCCGGAGTTATACTTGCTACATTCTTGGAACATATTAAATGAAGTTGAAAATGAACAAACATTTGGCTTCAACTGGGCTCTCTGTATAGGCAGGAATGTAAAATGACTAAGTAGAAATCAATGTTCTTGATTTTCCAACTTGCCCCTATAACGTGCCGCCGCTATGTTGCCTTGCTGTCCGATTATAGATTTTCACCAAATTTACTTAGAAAAACTCTGACCAGTTTGAAGATTAAAGTTTCCAACAACTGTTTAGAGAACGTTTGCACGAGTGCTGAATTGTAAAGCTTAATCATGTTTTGTGTTTCATACTTTCCCAAACTCCCATACATTACCAAAACATTTCTATTTGTTCCGATAATTTTCATGACGAACCTGTGTCGTACATCAACTACACGGAGACATCAAAAATAGTCTTACAATATTCATGTAACGCATGGTTGTATTTTTTTTTGATTTGGGGTGATTTTCAGACACGTTCCGCTGTTCTAACGGTGACGAGATCCCCATGAAGTATACATGTGACCGCATCATCGACTGCCAGTATGGCGAAGATGAGTGGCAGAACTGCAACGGTAAAACAATTTGTTCCTCTTTGACCTACTCAAGCTTTTGTGTGGATCTTCATGCTTAACTTATTCTAAGAGACACTGCCAAAAGAAAATCATGAGATGAGGTCGAAGCTAGTCGAATTATGCTTTGCATCTCTTAGGTAATGCATCTGACTTGGCCCTAGGTAATGTATTCAGAACAGGAATATATTCCCACGTGGGTCAGCGAAAACCATGATGATACATTGTTTATGATTCCTATTATTAAGTCTCACAAGTGGGAACTCTATTGATATTAATGCTGCGTACCACACCACCACCACCACCACCACAACAACAACAACCAGCAGTCCAGCCACAGCTACCATAACCGCCACAACCACCACACCACAACCTGCAAACCACAATCACAAATTCAACCACTGAACCACCACAACCACCACTGAATCTCTGCACCACAACCGCCACAACAACAGCTACAACCGTGAGCAACAACATCATCAACAACAACGATATCAAAAACAACAACAACCAGCACCGTGAACCACCACGGCCACCATAACCGCCACAACCACCAAACACACCACAACCTGCAAACCACAACAACCACTGAATCACCACAACCACCAGAATCTCTGCACCACAACCACCGCAGCAAAAGCAACAACCGTGAGCAACAACAACAACCAGCACAACCACCACGGCCACCATAACCGCCACAATCACCACACACACTGCAAACCACAACAACCATTTAACCACCAGGACCACCAGAATCTCTGCACCACAACCACCTCAGCAACAGCAACACCGTGAGCAACAGCAACAACATCATCAACAACAATGACGACAACAAGAAAAACAAAACAACCGAGCCCGAATGGGCATAGTTATTCACATTGAAACAAAGACGTTAGAACTAACAAAGAGTCTCCTTTGAGCGCAAGGGGGCGTTCTAACCATGGGCGTCAATCCTGGGGGGGGGGGGGGACAGGGGGACATGTCCCCCTCCCCCCACTTTTTGAAGGGTAGGGGACACAATATCAAATGTCCCCCCCCCCCCTCAGATTTTTGAACTCGTGTCCCATTTACAGGGCTCTATTTTGTACTTCAATGTATCTTTTGCTTTAAAAATATTGGTTAAAGTGGTCAGAAATTGCCTTAGATAGCAACACAGAGCATTTACAATCCAAATTTTTCGGGGCCCTTAAGCGGGCCCCGAACCCCACGCCTGTAGCTCAGAATTCTGGTAGCCAATTCAATGACTCCAACCTCGAAAACGATGTTCAAATAATTATGTTCAAATAATTCTCTTTTGCTACGAAAATATTGGAGAAAAGTGGTAAGAAATTGCTTCAGATCACACCCCACAGAGCATCTGGAGTCCAATTTTTTTCGGGGCCCTTAAGCGGGCCCCGAAACCTACGCCGTAAGGGCTTCGCGCTTCGCGCTCGCATCAGTTCTGATCAAGGTATGTCCCCCCCCCCCTACTTTTGAGAAGCGATTGACGCCCCTGGTTCTAACGTCTGGACATTTTGATATGCAGCCGTACATTCAATTTCTGCTGAGTATTTTATTTCTTGCTTTAACAAAAGAAAATTACCAATTGTGTATAAAGTCGTATTTGATATACATTTCTAGATAATGAAGTCAAAAGGGACAACATTGAGTCGTATCCGCGACGGGAGAAGATTTTGCCGAAGGAGAAAAATGATGAGCAAGACCCGTAGACGTATCAAGGTGAGCTATTCCTTGCTTCTGATAGCAAAATTTAGGGCACTGTGGCGCAAAATGGACAGGCTCACCAAACACTGTTATAGTTCTGGCGTCACATTTTCAAAACTTATCGAACCGAAGCGGGGCAAGGTAACTGAAATTTACCTTAGCTAAATCATAACCCCATAGAATAAATTGGATGAATTACCATCTGCAACAAAAACAATAGTCTTGTGTAGTATTGAGTAACTTTGTGACATTTTGAAACTCAATTAGGCACACATAAGAAAAACGTTTTATTTCCGATGAAAACCAGTAGCTCGCATTGTGTTACCTCTCCAACACCAGCAACAAACTTCGTTTGCCAAATACCAGATTATATTTTGGGTGCCAAATGCTACAAATGCGACAAGTACTGTACACCAATTACTGCATGTAGCTTTTGGTGAGGCTAGCTAAATTTAGTACGGGCCTTATGCACAAGTTGGCCATTTTTGTCGTGTTCCCTGAATGTATTTCATACACTGTGAACTGTTGAAGGGGATGGTGCCAGACTATTTATTCACTATAGCCTCACTTTCACTTTTTGTAATGTGGCTTAAAACATTAGAGTATGTTTAATCACAAATGTTAATTGTTCAGAGCAGACTGGTATTGTAACGTTTTTCCTCACTCTCAGTCGAATATGGCTTTAGTTTTACGTCCTAGAATGAGCCCTTTAGGCTTCCAAAGTTTGTTTTGTACAAAATATCATCAATCAGGCATGTCCGGGTCTTTTTTTGAAATAAAAGATTAATGGCTCCTTTTGCGGTTGCGCCATGTGACAAAAAAATGTCGTAGCTACTTAAAATATACTATTTCATAACTTTTTTTACTCGCCGGGAACAAAAAAACCTGGGTGTTTTTTCAAAAGAGGAAACATCTTAAAACACCAAATGCGTATGCATGCTTATCCACTTTCTACTCAATTATAGGTTCATCTTAAATGTTTGATTTGTTGCAGGAATCAGCCGTCGTCTCGGACTTATACCGGACATGGAATCGACCACCGTACACCGCATTCTAATGTCCATTTGAAATTTCTTAGAATTAGTTTGGAATTTAAGTTTCATTTTGTTCCCATTTTCGTTTCCGTTTTTGTTTCGTTCCTTTGAACCTTTTTTCCAAGTTTGAGTTAATCACGAATATTAATGATTCAAATTTTGTGGTTTCAATTTCATTATTTTTGGGCAATTCCACGGAGAAGCGGATACGGCTGAAAAGTGGATAATTTATTAAATCCATGGAACTGCAAGCATCACAATCTCGAATGTGGTATTAAATGCAAGGAGACAAAAATACCTTTCGTTAACGTGATTTTCCAGTGAGATTTAAAATGATTACCCATGTTTTTGGTAAAAACAAACATTGTTATTGGCTTTTAGTTTGAGCAAAATTACGGATTTTTGGCAGCTTGTATTAACATGCAGCACACATGTGTTATTGTGAATTTTCGTTTTTAAGGCAGAGTGACAGGTTCTTATTCTTTGCCAAAAGAGCTATTTTGTTTAATAAATGTTACTTATTATGTTTTTACTTGAATCAAAGATGGGCGGACAAACCGTAACGTATAACGAGCTGTGCCGTAACTACTGTAATTACAGAAATACTATATTTTATTTCAGATGTATCCCATAGGAAGCTTTCTATTCAAAGACATGCATTTTTTATCCCTGTCTTTTTCTGTAACGTAACTCACCGAGTTACATGTCTCATTACAACTCACCAAACTTGCTCCGCATGGCTTTGTTATAAGTCCTGGTGAGATGTATTCATGGTCGGCATACATGTTGACATAGGAGCCTAAAGAGCGTTGCTTCATCTCTTAAACTGTAACGAAACTCACCGTGGAATTGCCCATCTTGTTCCTAATTTCATTTTCGTTTTCGTTCCTTTAAGCTTTTTTGTTCCAAATTCTTTTCGTTTTCGTTCCTTTAAGTTTTTTGTTCCAAATTCGAGTTAACCAAGAATATTAACTAATTTGAATTCTGAAGAAATAACTCCCACAACTATGGGAAAGATGGTACAATAAAGGACATGTCTTTACCAAAGCCCATCTTAGGAAAAGAGTTTGCGCTGAACGGAACACTTTTTCATAGAACCATCGGGCTGTCAAAACAAGAATCAAGTCAAATATAACAGTAATGCTCTATAATCCTCTGTTCCCAAACCTCGCTCCGAATCAGCCAATATTATAAACATCTGGGGAGACTATTAAGAAACGCTAGAACTGAATACAAAAATATTTTCCGTCTTTTCGAAATTGATATAGTCATGAAAATACTTTCATCCAAAAATAAGATTAAATCACAGATAATACAGATACTTTTATGAGAAAAAAACATAGTTTAAGTTCTGGACTAAAATATGCACTTAGATATGGCCTATATCATTATGTCAAAAGCTTCAACTAAAGACAGCCGTTTATAGCGAAACAAATATACTGTACACTGCAAAAACTGCAGTGTTAAATTTACACCATTGGTATCCATATAGGACCATCTGGTGTTAAATCTTACTGGTGTTGTCCTATATAGATACCGAATGGTGTTAAATTTACACTACGGTTTTTGCAGTATACACTGAGGGTTTTGTTGAACATTGGCAATGTGCGACTGATGTAGAGTTCAGTCGTGTATAACTCACAGCCTTATTCTTGAATAAGCGATCTCCCCGGGGTAAAATCTATGACACCTAATGTTTTTTGTTTTTTTTAATTGGTTTACAAAAAAATGCCTTGCTGCACAAATTGCAATTTATTCCCTGGTCGTTTAGAGGCAAAAAAAACGTGAGGGATTCCATAATTCCAGCCCAAAATACCGTTAGAAATTGCATCACAACATCGTAGAAGAGCTTGAACTGAGCAGCGATTTGGATAAACTAAAAAATACGAAAAGCAAAGCTCATAAAGAAATACAAGGACACGGTTTGCGACGCATTTCCCCTTTATTTCAGGCAAGTTTATGTTCGTGATTTGTTGTTGTTTTCGTTTCGTTTTCTCCATTATGAAAGAAGTTCTCTCATTTTTTTCCTTTAGTAAAATAAAAAGGATTAGATTAAAGTGCAATTCCTTTGTGTCTGAGTGAGTGTGTTTTTTTTTAATGTGCGTTTGTCTTCCTTCTGATAGCTTTTCCTGTATCGGTTAGATTAATTGTTGCAGATATAACCTAATTCTGACAGTCATCAAGAAATTGAATAGTCTCAACATATCGTCAAGCACTCTGAAAAGAAGTAATTTTAACCAAATAAGAAATTGACTGTGACCACATACAATGGAAAACATAACTGGAGCAGATGACGCCCCCCCCCCCCCCATCTTTGGGCTGCAAAAATAGGAAATTAATGCAGAAACAAACACCACATGCCAGTCCCCCGAGTGAAAGTTGGATTGCTTGTTTATTGCTACATTATATATGCATAAACATACAATATATATACGTCTTAATTGGTCGCTACAAAGGTTCCTATATAGAGAATTAAACATTTAAAATGCAGGCACGGATCCAGGGGGTCATCCCTCCCCCCCCCCCTCTCTGACGGAAAAAAAACTATGAACAATAGGCCTAATAATAATTAGCTATGTCCGCCTGTCTCGGACAGAGAGGCGTAGCCAGTATAGGGTTAGGAGGGTATTTGAACACTTGTGCGATAGTGTGCATGATAGTCGGATTTGAACAGCGCCCCCGTTGGAAGATGGTAACACCCCACCTCCACCTCAGCCCACCCCCAACTTTTTGATTTCACGGCGGCCAACTGTGCGTAGAGTCATTGATCCGCTCCTGCAATACACTTATGTAACACCTTAAAAACATGTAAAATCTCAATGATCATAACAAAGGACACTACAAACTTCACTTAAAACATATATTACTTGAGTTTAAACAAAAACACTGGTGTTTACAATTCTCATTTTAAATATCTTCCTGCAGCGTTATCAAAAGAGCGGTTTGATCGCTTAGTCCGTCCCTTGAGTGATCTTGAAGAATAGCAGGATGAGATTCGTCTGCAGTTATTGCATGAGTTCGTGTCAATGTCCGCTGTTATAGAACACTCGATTAGTTAGCTAGAGGGATGTTTCAAACAGCATGAAGTGAACTTGTTGAACAAAATCGGGATTTTTGACCGAAATATTATAATTTTTTGACCGAAAAGGTATTGATGAATGGGAATAAATATGTGCTCGGTCGGTATTAATCACTCTGTTTAAGATCGCTAAGAGTCTGGGTGCTGATAATTACCCTCGCCTTTGGCTCCAGTAATTATCAGCACCCAGACTCTAAGCGGTCTTAAACAGAGTGATTAAAACCTCTCGAGCACACATTATTTTATTCCCTTAGTAAATTCTCCATTTTGTTCCACAAGAGGGCGCCATGCCGGCAGGGGGGCACCCCCTCCCCTTAGACCCCTCCCCCAGGACGGCGATCCGTATCCACCTAAGTGCCCCCCATCAAATGCTGGTGCCCCCCTGTGCCCCCCAGACTGAAAAGTCTGGTGACGCCACTGCATGCCGGATAAAGGAAAACTTCATTTGTGTGGGGGGCCGGGGCCGGTCGCGGACGCATGCACACGAACCGTTTCCGCTTGGTTACAGCACTTAAGTTCAGGTAAGTAGTTTACTTTGTTTCATTTTATTGGAAATCACCTAGTGTCTTGTTGGTTTAGTGACCATGACTTCGCCCATGGAGTTTCAATCAGGCCAAAGTCATGAAAGTGGTTCGCCCAACAGGAGTACAGTACGACGGACTGTGTACAGTGTCACTGAACAGTGAATGTGTCATGTGTAGCTTACCGGTGCGTGAAGTTGCTAAGAATGGATACGTGTGTGTGATGTACCGGGTATGCTGCCCTATCATTTTTGGACTTTAAACAAAATCCACGGAAAGACGCCACTTCTTTGGTTGTGTATCCAAGTCTATGGAGAGTTGAGTGCATTTTGAATACAAAATTGGAAATGTTTTTCACTCCCAGATTCATGTCTTTTCAACATTTTGTAATGAATGATCATTGACTTCATTGAGATGATATGGGATGAAAAATAGTGGCGTCAGGGTGCAACATTCTTTACAAATCGAATTTTATTTATGTTGTTAAAGGTATTGGAATCATCAAAATATCTGCCAATAAATGGCATTGTTGTAAAGCAACAATCTAACCATACAGAACTGGGAAAAAATGTATGCCCAGATGCCATCTTTGATTGTGTACAAAGTCAAGTCTATGAAGAAGTCAAGTGCATTTTCAAATTACATGTACAATGTAGGCCTAGGCCTATTTTCTAACAAAATTTAAATTGTTTCTCAGTCACAGATTCATGTGTTTCAATATTTTAATAACCGTCTATTCCTTCCTCCATGATTTAACAGGCACTTTCGGTGATTTTTTTCTGGTTCTTAACCCTATTATTATGGGTTTACTTTCAAGATGTCAGGCTGGCTTTCAGAAATTGAAAACTTTTTGAAATTTTAAAATCAGATGACCAGAAGTTGAGATATTTCACTTTCTTAAAATCAATAATGACGGTGCCATTTTCATGGACAATTAAATGCACTACGCAATCTTATTGTTTTCTTTATCTAGCCGTGGCATGGCATACATGTACTGTCGATGTTCAACTGACCTGAATGAAAATACAATGTAAATTCACAGGTTAGGTTTTTAACCCATCAAAATGCATGGAAACAGGACAAAAAGAAGTTGGCACTTTATGTCTGAGTCAAGTAAAGTCAACAAAATCGGGTCGAAGTGCGATGACCCTGTTGACCCGATTGTCCTTGGATTCACACAGGTATACGCACTGCAAATGGATGAACTCTGGCATTTGCGCCGCATTTTAGCGACATCTTCAGAACTGGTTGTGTAACTTCATTGAATTTTGGGTGGTATACATGTACCCGAAGGTGTCCGGAATTATGACGGGTAAATTTCATTTGTGTAACCTATGTAGTTTTTAAGCAACGATTTTTATAACTTTGGCCGTCATGTCGAGGTCCGTTGTTGTTTTTTTGCCATGGGGGAAAAGTCAATTGACGGTGGAGCCTAGCTGACCTTCATTGAGATAAAATATGATGAAGAAAAGTGGCGTCAGAATGCAATTTTTATAATCTTTCCCAGATAATTTGTGGGAAGAGGGTAGGATAGTGAAACGACCATGTTAACTAGTGGTTACAATAACAGCAAAATGCACGATCCATAAGCGAATGCACAAAAGTGTGTTGAAATTTACTAAGCATTAAATTAAAAAAAAATATATATTTTACATCTTTTGACATTAAAAATTATGATTTAAATGAACAAGGGATGTCAGGGAAAAAATTGAGAGTGCAAAACTGTCATCTAAATGATGGGTACATCCAGACCCCTGTTAAAAAAAATACATAAAGATAAAAAGATAATTAATGGCACACTGGCACAGTATACATAATAAAAACTGTTAAAATTATATAAATAATATGATTGTTCAAAACATGAAACAAACAAATAGGCCTATCCAACATGCAGGAAAAACCCATTGCAAACTCAAGCAATCATTCTTTCCCCTAGTTTTATAATTTTAATAACTATTTTGACCAAAAACTGTCATATTTTGGTCAAAATACTTTTTAAATTTTAAAAACCAGGGGAAACAATGATTGCTTGAGGTTGTAGAAGTCATTTTGAGGTGATAAGACTATCGGTAGTTTATAAGAATTTTGTTTATAACTAAAGGGAAAGAGGTGTCCTTAACTTAATAAACTACACTTTTACAGTATTTTCGTGCATATGTTTATCGGAAATGAGTTTAGTAAATTTATATTTGTGCATGTCTATGGGAAGTTACATGTAGTTGAGTAAATATTTTTACAAATGCTGTAATACCTTTTCACGGCTTTATATATTTATTATTTAAGGTTTTAAATTTCCACGTCTAAATCAGGGCCCGTCTATGCAGCTACGGCATAAACAATGTGAGAATCAAGTCATTAGCATGATTAGGTTGGACTGAAACCTCAACTTGATTTCCCAGTGGAGACTCTTTAACGACTCGACCATCAAATACCGAGGCATGATGAGCCGAAATCGCAATCAGTTGAATTTGGATTGAAATATTGAAATACGTGATAAAAATAACTGTCTGTCATTCAACAAACTGCATGTGTGTTTGTAATGACCATTACAATGAGTAAAGTGACTTCAGGATAAAGAATTATTCCTCAGTAATAAAGCAGTAAATTTATGCCCAGTTTGTAGCATTCACAGTCTAGCTACCGGTACATGTAGCTACATGTATCCCATTCTGGCTTGTGTACAAAGTTTACTGGAACAAAACATTTTCATAGAACACTTAAACTTGATTTGATTTGATATGATATGACAAAGTATAGATCCCGATGGCAACATACATGTACCGGTACATTGTACATGTAAACAAAAACCCAATAGCTTCCTGCCTTGCAACATATAGCCACATTTATAACACTTTGAATTTGATTTTCGCTGACCTCAATTAGAACTTGTGTCTTTTATCCTCACCGTTTGGTGAGATATTGTAATTGAATTGGTACTGGTACGTACTGGTGCAAGGTAGAATAATGACTTAAGTGCCTCATCCATCAAATGCATTGCTAGCAATAAGACGTGTGCATTAGTGTTGTGCATCAGGTCGGGTTGACCAGGCCAAACTGACCTGAATAGATGTACACCGAATCTGAACTGAAACCGATCTGAACTTCCTAAAACCGACCCGTCCCAACCCGACAAGAATTTTTTTTAAATGACCTGAAACCGAACCAAATCAACCAACCCGAAGAAAAACCGGAATATCTGGCTTGGGCAACTACCGGTATGTATGCTTTTTGTGCCTGAACTTACCAGCGTCGTGTGAGAATCACTGTCTAGCAGTAGCTGAATCATACCGTACGGCACTCACAGCGTGACCTACTGGTGGGCCTATGTTATAGACTGTTAGTGATGGACCACAAACCATTTTGGTTGCACTTATACCGGGTGCACGTTCAGTAGTGTGCCATCGCGACTCCAAAATACAATCTCGCTACTATAGTGACGGCAAAAATTACTTTTTCAGTGAACTGAAGCATGCGGATAATATAGTGACTTGGTAGGGATGCGGACAGTGTTTTAATGCAAATATATGATGCAGTAGTCCACACTTTAATCTCACCAACATCATCACCAGTCATAATAGTGTTTTTATGAAGTTGGCTGCATAAAATACTGCCTTTGTGTCCTTTGTATATCCTTACCATTTTAGGCGTTCTCGTATCCCAAAGAAGGAATTCAGTATTCAGTTCTGTAGATGTGATAACAAAGTGTCCATGACAACCCATAAAATGGGATACCCCTATTTCTCCAGTGTTGAGTATGGTTTCTGTACATGCACCATTTTCTCCACCCTTAACCAAATCACTGATATCCCAAATGTGTAAAGGGAGAAAGTCATGGTTCCACAGATAAGTGACTATGATTTTGTTGTCTTCAAAGTGTAAGTTAAATTGCAAATATCGATCAAAGTTAGTCGCATTTCCTTGTATCAGTTTCAAAACATTGCCTGGGCTGCCCTCAAATACCAGAATGCCTCCAATGAATACGGCAACTCCAATGTTATTTTTCAGAGCCATGTGGTTTATGGCAATGTCACTGTCGTCATGCAAAGGTCGGGTAAACGGACTAATTTGGAGGGTTGAATCTGCCGAAAAAAACTTCCACTATTCAAATCCCAAAGTCGCACGCACCCAAGATCGTCACCAGCCGTGTTCTGCCGTCGCTTGCTACACAACTTGTTTTCCTGTCACTTAGGTCTGACAATACGTGCAAGTGCTCCCGGTAACGCCCCTCTGACCAGTTCTTGTCCAGATGCCGAGCTCTCATGTACACCTCCTTCCATTCACAGGTTGGTGCAAGATCCTTCAAGTTAAAGTCAACAGTAATGACCGAATCAGCCTGAAAGGTTGGACTGGTACCACTGGTGCTGGTCTCTGTAGAGTGGATTGGCTTCTCTTTGCGGAGATCTACTTCCGTACCAAAACGCTCCCAATCTCTCAGCTTACAAAGATGAAGCCAAAGGCTGTTGGTGTTGGTTACGTTCCTCCATGCCTTGCTGCAAACAGCCAGGTGACACAAGTCTTCAGAAAACCAATTATCTTCCATAGAGTTTCATTTGGCAAGTTGTCGACAGGATCCAGAGAGCATGTCGATGGTTGAGAATGACAGACGACGTCGACGTCATTCGTATGTGTATCTCCTTGTGCTGAAGTCATTTTGAAAGATGAGGGAATCCTATAATGACACAGAGATGAATTGGATTTATGCAACAGTCAACATCACACAAGGTTTCAATATTCACGTCAGCAATCTATTCATCACACCAGTTAAATTTGTATCTGTAGAATATAGTTTTCAAAGTATCGGGGGGACATTACACCAAGTGGTTTTTAGTGTGAATCTTGTGTTTCATGAGATGAATCGAGGAGGGACAAGAGGTACCGGGGGAATAAACCTCATTCACATTCCGCGGCTATCTTGAAAATAGCGCCACCATGTGACTTAAGACAGTAGAGGGGAACACATTACCCAATCGCGGTGTGAAACCTAACGGTGTATGGAGGTTCAAAAATGGACATCTGCTTTTTTGCTTACAGCTAACAGCAGGAAAGCAAATTGAACGTTTTGTTCAAATGAATTATTCTACTTTTCTGCTTTTCTTCTACCAGAAAAGCAGGTTATACTTTTTGTCACAGTGGTTCAAAAGTGGACATCTGCTTTCCTGCTACAGAAACGGAGCCGATTGAACGTTCCGGATCGCAAATATACCACTCTAGTACCAACCAAAAAGTGGACGGTTCCGAGTGACTCCGCCTCCATGCTCCATCGTTACGTCATCACACGCCGAATCACCGTCCAATCAATAGACCGTTTTTCTAGCGTAGCCAGGCAATGAAAACTTTCTCATGCTTCGCACAAAGAAACCAAATTGGAGGAACATTTCCTTTTGATTATATGCCAACTGCTGTCTCTAACGCTTCTCTTTGATTAGAAATGCAGAAAACCAATTCCTGGCGAAGGGAACACCTTCCACGACCAAAGTCCTAGCCTTGTTGGAAAGAATTCCACACAAGGCCACCACTCATATTCCTTTATATGGCCTGAAAAGTACCTAAAGTTATAAATCTGATGAAGGAACACTATTTTAGGAGTGCAAAAATTCTTTGAAAATACTCCAACTTTTTCTGCCATGACCCATAGACTTTGTGCAGGAGGTCTGAGTGGTGGCCTTGTATGGAATATTCTTTTTGGGTTGTCATCATAGGGGGTGGGGTGGCTGTATGTTGCAAGTTGTAACTGCTCCCATTGGTTTTATAGAAAAATTTGAAACGCCTTCGATTTGATTGTGAAACGAGGTGTGTACTCGACATGTCCCTCGACACACAACAGAAATTCAAAGATGTCAATTTTTCCCCAAATTGTCTTTGATGGATTAAAAACTAGGAAAACCTCATAACTTCTTTACCCACAAATTTGACAGTATCAGCGGATGAACCGGGGGTCGCGGGGGCGCATGCCTCCCATCCCCGTAAAAATTGTCACCCTTCCCACCAGTCGCCTCTCAAACTGGAAATGTGTTCACCATGGTAAACTGGCGTAACAGTACTCAGCGATATAGTATCTACGGGCCCGGTTCAAATATTTACTTGACCTACCAAACTAGTTGGCGACATTAAGAACATGCAGGTATGTCATAGATAAAGGGCAGGATTTTGAATTTTTGAGGGAAATTTGGGGGTAAAATGACGATGACAACGACAAAACGCATCATGAAAGTAAGATTGCGATGTACCGTTGAGCACGCAAGTCGCGCCACACGGCACTAACCGGCCCGTAAACCGCGTAGGAAAATCGGAATTTCTACCTCAAGAAACTATTCAAAAATCACCAAAAAGGAGTCATTACATTGAGAGTAGTCCCATAAATGTGACCAAAAAAACTGGACTACCTCCGTATTTAACGTCACTCATCCCACATGTGGTATGTGCACGGGTGGTCCCGTTGCTAGGGAAGTTAAAAAGTAATTAAAGATCGAAATTATTTTGTCAGCAGAAAATCAACCCAGCTATAGTATGACTGCTAAATAGTATACCAATATTGAATGCTTCGAGTGGTGTAGTAAAACTAGCCTCCCGAGGTGATCCATGGACATTCTATTTTCCCGAGGCGAAGCCGAGGGAAAATAGAATGCTCCATGGATCACCGAGGGAGGCTAGTTTTACTTCACCACGAGATAAAGCATTCAATATTTGTTTTATAACACTTCACCCACAGATTCTGCTTGGTTATAATATTTTAAATTATTTAAATCTGAACACAGTTGAAATAAACTTCAATTTCAATACAAAATTGGTGGAAATGTATTTCTCTCATCCAAACTATTCCTTCGCGAAATGTTTGAACCCAACTCTGTGGCGCGCTCTCTTTGGAACAAAACGCGCTGCGTGCAACGCGCATACCAGCATGCATTTGCACACAAATGCCGCGCCGTGGAAATAGTACTTTGGTTGCTAATGGTATAGTACTTTGGTTGCCACGGGTATAGTACTTTTGGCCGTGCACAGAAAGATAGCAAAAATAGAAAGTATCATGTGACTCGCTCTCGGCCAAGCAAGACACAGAATCTACGGTTGAGGTGTTGAAAAAGTTTGAAAAAGCATTGCGTCTGTGAAATTTACCAGACTGTTTCCCGGCCACCCTAATTATAGTAAAAAAGGCCAATGGGGTCAGGGAACCAGACAAGAGCTTTAATCATCTACTGAGCGTGCGTCAACTTTGGCAAAGCGCACCGCGGCTGTTGCCTGTCATTCCAAAATCTTTGAAGCCCTCTGCAGTGAAGCGCGCCCTCTTCATCCGCGGCCGCGTATTGCATTCGGGTTAGGTACTTCACGGACAGTGGCGTAGCCAGGAATTTTTCAGTGGGGGCCGGAACATTTCATTCGGGGCGTCATGTAGATCAATGATAATTTTTTTAGAAACTCAAAATCTCGGGGGCGACTGGGGGCGACAAGGTTTCATGGGGCTGTCGCCCCCACGCCCCCGTGGCTACGTCACTGTTCAAGGAGCGCCAAATATTTTGGAATGACAGGCGACAGCCGTGGTGCGCTTTGCCAAAATTGACGCACGCTGATGATTAAAGCTCTTATCTGGTTCCCTGACCCCATTGGCCTTTTTACTATATTTAGGGAGGCCGGGAAACAGTCTGGTAAATATCAGAGACACCTTTTTCAAAACCGTCTGCATTTTTCGACGAATTACCATGAGTTTTGGATAACTAGACCCCTGAAGGTACCGAATTTAACGATTTTGTGCTATTTAGCAGTCATACTATAGCTGGGTTGATTTTCTGCTGACAAAATAATTTCGATCTTTAATTAATTTTTAACTCCCCTAGCAACGGGACCATCCGTGCACATACCTCATGTGGGATGAGTGACGTTAAATACGGAGGTAGTCCAGTATTTCCGTCACATTTATGGGACTACATTGAGAGAAGTCTGCTTTAGGTTGACAATGTCATGTTCAGTAAAAAATCCTTGATTCTAATTTGATCGAAACAAAACAGGGGCCCTACACTACACGATCGCCCAATACTCAGGCACGTTAGTCGAAGTCAAACGTATGGTATGGTATTCCATCCAAAACAGCAAAGAACCCGTTTGGATTATTTCAGTATTTTTGTATTTCACAGTACAAGGTTGAACTTGAAGCTTAAATAATAATGTTAAGCATTTTATAACGTTAGCCAGTCTGATTTAAACATAAATAGGCGTATTAACTGTTGGCAAGCTGGAAATAAATGAAAAAATTGAACTCACCTTGGCAAACTTATTCCTTCTCATTAGTTTTTGAAATACAAATTCATTCGGTTGTCAGCCCCGTCCTTGTGAAATCAATTCCGCAATGTAAAGTCTAGTCATGAATTCAAAGATTTCAAAAATGAATACAAATGTACAACAGGATGCTGACTATAGTCCCATTGTCAACCAGGTGACTATTGAGGGCGATATACAGGTGTGACCTTGTGACTGTATTCGCTCGTACCCCCGCCCTGCAAACAGGACGCTGGGATACTCTGATGAATTCACGCTCTGATTGGTTTCATTTTGCTTGGACAGTGACCTGCGCGTCATCAAGGTCATAATAATAAATAAATAATAATACAGTGTATTTATAATGCGCCAAATCCATCAAAAAAACTAATGCTCAAGGCGCAAGGGCACAAGAAATCTCAACACAGCCAAAAAAAAAAAAGAATGGAACAAGAGATGGGCAATATTAAGACGGTTGGTTATAGGCAATATTAAACAGGTGTGTCTTGAGATGGGATTTAAAGGTTTGTATACATGTTATCTCTCTGAGTTCTCGAGGTAGGTTGTTCCAAAGGGAAGGCCCAGCGTGATGAAATGATTGATCCCCCCAAGATCTGTTGGTCTTTGGGACAACCAAAAGCATGGAGCTAGATGATCGGAGGGAACGAGCCGGAGTGTAAAGATTAACAAGACAAGCATTATACTTTGGGGCAGAACCATGGACACAATGAAAAACACACAGCAGTAACTTAAACATTATGCGGAACTCGATGGGAAGCCAATGCAAAGACTGCAGGACAGGGGTAATGTGTGTATGTTTCTTACAGAGTGTGATAATTCTGGCTGCAGCATTCTGTAATTTTGGCAATCTAGAAAGTTGAATTTGTGGTAAATTATACAACAGAGCATTGCCAAAATCTAACCGAGAGGATCATGACTCTGCAAGGTTTGAAACGGCCGTTAAGTCTAATTCATTACTCTTTTATTCCAGTTTAGTGATGTTTTTGCTCGTTGAAAAGCGTAATAATGTAGGAAATTCTGTAAATAATGTAGGAAATTCTGTAAAACTTATCTGTGTTGTAAATTTACAATTCCCGTCACTCGCACAGGCTCCGTTTCGAATCACGAACGGTCGGATTGCATTATGCGACGCTCAAAATGTTGTGCACATGGTCCGCAATGAAACAGAAATCACATCCGGTATGGAATGTGCGCAATTCTATGGCGAGTTTTCGGATAGCATTTGCGCACATTGTCTAACTGCGGTCTTGAACAGCTGCAGCCAGATGATGCTTTATACATAGGTCATAGGCCACTTCCTTCACAAGATTCTGTGAAGCTCATCAGAGTATCCCAGCGTCCTGTTTGCAGGGCGGGGGGTACGAGTGAAGTGACTGTATACTTGGCATTAAATTGCTTTTAATCGGTTAAAGGTGCACTAGGTCCTAAAATCCCCGAAAATTTCATGTTTTGGATTGTTTCTTCTTCTTCTTCTTCATTCATTCATTTTCATGATGACTTGATGAGTTGGGCCCAACTGTCCCTGTCGAGCATAGTGTTGGAAAGAGATGGACCACTCAGACCAGTTTCTAGCTCGATGGATGTTTTCAGGGTCATGTTGGGACGACCTTTTCGTCGAGGGGCTTCAGGATTCCAGAGGAGAACTTGACTAGCTGGCTCATTATGTCGATAAACGTGACCGGCTAGCCGAAGGCGACGCTGTCTGATGGTGGTGGAGATAGGGGGAAGGGCACCATATAGGGAGATGTTCTTGCCAAGAAACGTTCTGAACAGCCCGCAACATCCGTGTATAGGTGCCATCAATGGATGCAGAGATCTGTTTGGTCAGGGTCCAGGACTCGCAACCGTAGAGGAGGATGGATTCTACTGAGGTCTTGAAGATCTTAAGTTTACCAATGCTTCGGTCCGAAGACGTCATGATTGAGATACTTCCCAAAGTCCTTTCAGATTGTACAAAGGATTTTTAGGGGTCATTTGGTAAAATTGTGACTAATGGTTTATAAATCTTTCTTTGACGTATCGCTAAGAGGCGTCATTTCAAGTGACGTCATCATGCCATTTTTTTGTGTTTGACTTTCCTCACTGACTATTTGCCTAATTTATATAACCAGTATAAAAGCGCTCCCAATTTCAAGTTATATATTAAAATTCAGTGATGTGGTGCCTTGATGCTGGGCCTTGGCCTTAAGGCTGCCTTAAGGCTGGACTTTAGGGCCTTGGCCTTGGCCTCGAGGCTTAAGGGCAAATGCCTTGGCCTTGAGGGATCAGTGCCTTGCAATTTTGAGTCAAGGCTCTTTAAGGCCCATAGATTTTTGCATTTTCCAGATAAATTTGTTTGAAATTTTGCTGTTACCATTTTAATCGTGTTACCATGGAGGAGGGAAACACCCTATACATTTGTGTGTTGGGCACACTTTCACTTTTATAGCATCACATTTTGTTACCATTGTAGTACATTTGCTGCAATAATTTTCTGTACACTTTATAAGTACTAGGTTTCATACTAGGTTTTATCGTCATCACGCGAACCGTTTGGAAGAAATTTCAACATTAATCACCTTACTTTGACCTTGCGGTAGCCACGGATGTATAGGTTGAGCGACTTCACGTAGACGACAGAAAAAAAGATAATTAATTTATTAATGGTCTAGTTGATTACAAGAGTTATAAGTGAAAGAAGATTGTAACTTTTTCAACTAATATTCCTTGTATTTTGATACCCGATGACGTCATCATGATGTCAGAGTTATATGCACCACTTTGGGGTCAGGGATGACGTTGGTTCAAAGTTACAAGTTTATACCATAACCCATTGAGGAGAAAACCCGCGGAGAATTTAGTCCAGAAAAATAAATTATTCGAACAATTCTAAAAAGTTATCAAGTTTTGCCCGATCACTCGATGAATAATAATTGATAACACAAATTGCCAACCTGGAGAACTATTACAAAAATATAATATACCAACAAAACATGGTTCACCCCTCTGGCTGCGCTGGACAACCTCATATTTCATCAAAGTGCATCCAGAATACAAAATTGGCCGGGGCCCTTAAGCAACTGCGTTTAGTGATATCAAATTAACAACGGCTGAAATTTACAATTATTAGTGTAAATATTGAATAGTTTAACTAATAGTTAATATTTTATAATTGTTATATTAAAGATTGGCTTCAATGAAGTGGGGACGTACCCACAGCAATAGAAATGGCTTCGCCCTCTTCATTTCCACCCTAAACTTTGAAAAGTTACTCAGAAGAATGTTGAGTTTCAAAAGTTACACAAATGTATTATTTTCAGTGTGCCACGAATCGAATGTACATGGCATTTGATGTACATGTATAGGGTGAGTCAAAAAGAAAGTTGCCCAAATTAATGAATTTTTTTCTCTAAAAGCAATCAAATTTGAAACACCAATAAAGTATGAAAAGAGCATCTTATTCCACTAATCTAAAACAAAATTGCTGAAATTGATCCATGCTATCATGAGTTATGAATGTTTTACTTAGTAAGAACCAACCCTTATAGCTGTCCATGGAATGCCATTAGAAGCTATTGAGCTGGGTGAGTATTACATATTAGACGTCCGCGTTTCATTGTACTCAACAGACATTCATCGGCTCGTAGAGCGGTAAATGGTCAGTGGACAGCCGAGTTTTGTGATATTTTTATTGAAATATACATAACTTGGGAATAGAGTACGCAAAATACGTGAAATTTTCACAGTTAAAAGTCAATAAGTCAATAAGATGTACTTCATCCCTATGGTTTTTGTGTGTGTGAAATAGAGTAAGCCAAATATGTCTAAAAAAGGCCTATATTTCAAATTGGGTATTTTCCTTTTTGACTCACCCTGTACATGTAGTGCAATTTTACCAAATTTGGCTAACGAACAATGACCAGTGGCTATGCCCTTTGTGGTGTTAACAGCGCGAAATAGCTGTCAGGGTATTCAAGATCCAAGTGTTTTATTAAAGGCAAGTAGGTTTTGAAGTGCTTCAGGAAGAGCTTCTACGAGATCACGTGCAATCATCTCAAACCTTGGCAGAAAGCCTTGTTTAGTAATCTCCCGCACGGTAGAGAAGTACGAAAAATGTACGACAAAAGGCCCTTCCTACCACGCAGTTGGGATTCTTGACTTTGCCGGAGTAGATGACTGTTAACCAGTGTTCATCGTCTGCACCAATTGGTCCACTTTCCAACATGGCTTGAATGTCAATGAGGTTTGAATCCAGTAGAAAGAAGTTGATGCTGAAGCGAGCTCTTTCAGGGGTCAGGTACCGTCCGTCAAATAGTAATTTCTCCAGTGATTTGTTCTGGTAGTGATAGAAGAATGCATTCATTGCCACCACAGCACAATCCGCTGATTTCCAGCCGCACTTTGGGAGACCGTTACGGCTGAACTCAAATTTGATCTTCTTTGGGTTGATAGTCTCGTTGTCAAAGATACCCATCTCTTGGTGGATATAGCTACATCGCCAGTTACCGCCTCCGATGTTGGCGAAATGAATGAAGCACTCGGAGGTGTTCTGTTGCTCAATCAGCTGCCTGAAGGCGCCGGGGTGGATGTACACGATGTCGTCGTCCATCTTGAAGTAGTTTCTCTCTGGGTGCCTAGCCATCTCATCAAAACTCTCGTACACAAATCCGCCAAATACGCCCTTAGGACGAGTCGCCGTGTTCTTGTTGTGATTGCGAAATCGGAGCTCAAAAGACTCCTCTCCCGGAACTGTGTTGGCGGTTTTAGTCAACTCGGTCAGTTGCGAGAGGGTTTGGTTATTGTATTTCATCATGTAGTAGAACACCTTGTCCAGGCCTCCGCCATTTTCTTCAAGTTGCGATAGATGTAAGCAAAATTGATACGAAGGTATTCTCAGCGTCCGGTGAAAATACGAAGAATGTTTTCAGAGTTTTTTGTGGCAAAGCTATCCTGCGTCTTCTGTAGCGACTGCAATTCACTCCGTTTAGGTTGCACTTGCACTGACAACGGTTGCTCTCTTACTCTCGATGTCTGCAGAGGATTGAAGTAGTAGGCTAATGTAACTAATGTGAAAATCACAAAAGCAGTGCAGGACAGCGTGATGGCTTTTTGACTATTGAATGTTGCTGACATTCGGACAGCCATGTCTACGTGCACAAGCGCAGTATACGTCTACACTGCGTTCCACCGGTTAATTTAAAACCATGTGTTGAGTTACATGGTAATCCCGTCCTACGGCCGGTGGGTAATGATGGTTCACCAGCATGACCAGTTCAATAAATGTACTGCTGCAGTGCAGGGAAAATGTACATTGTAAACCTACGTCATCATGATGTATACGCCTAGAGGTAACTGCATACAACATGTATAGGCTAAGGTGGGCTTTTAAATTTCAAGTCAATGTCAGTGCAGTTAATATACTCACTGAAAATTAAGCGAAGTTAAAATATAAATACATGTACTGTGTAGCGTCCCCGCCTGCTTCCTTTAATCATCCCCATGTTAAAACCCTTTCGATGGTCGAATGTTTCAGTAGGAATATACGGTATTTCCTACATTAGAAAATTATTCTATTCATCATTCAAGAAGCTTAACATGTTGAACTCACTTGCATGGGACATTGCAGCAGAAAAGGCTGGCCAAAGCCAATCCAAAAGTAATACTTCAACTTAGCAAGCATGCTTTCTCCTGGTGTTGATTTTGTGACGAAGTACAGGAGAGACAATATGCGGCCGTTGATAAGGTCAAACCACGGCATTCAAATGCTTCTTATGTTCTCAGTCTTTCGCACAAGGAGACACTTAATTATTTTTTGATATTATTTTTTTAGAAAGTAACCTTTTGTCCGACAGAAGAATCCTATAATTATTGAAGTACATTTTTTTAAAAATTGTTACCCCCGGCTGGACACGTCTTTTTCGATGGTGGTTGGTACAATTTAATTCCCATCTGCCCATTGTCTTGCACTCACTCTTTCTTCACTGTGAACATTTTGTGACATTCACATATAGTCACTTATCCTACCGTTGCAACTGCCGACCCTATTGCAGCAATAAAGACGAATATGATACATACCGATTAGATTTGCCTAATTTTGGCTGCAAGTGGGGCCTACACCTCCAATAATACAGGTGTTTTCCTGGAGGAAGCAGGTATAGGTCTAGGCCTTTTTCGGACTACTCTTTAAATATGTAGAATCGTCAAATACAGATTCCTTTGCGTGCATATATTGTTCAAGTCAATTTAGCAACCCTGTAATGTTTGTCTATTATGCCCATACATAAAATTGAACGTGGTGGACCATAGCATGCGGGCTCACTGATAAAAACGCACTTAAAGCCAGAGTCCATCATTTGCAGCTGTCCAAAAATTAACTGGCGTAATTATTGTTGAAAAACATACTTGGTTGAAAGATAGTAAGGGGACTAAACCCCCTGTGAAATTATTCTTTCTGGCAAGCTGTCATTTTGAAGAAATCAACGAAAGAAGGCCTTTCCAACATGGTGCTTCTATTCTTAGGAAGCACCGTAGAAAATTCAAATTAGTAGTTCGCTTTTTTATTCGGCGAAGCGCGCGCAAGCATTGGCACAACGCGCGCGCACGTCGGATCAGTGCAATCGGTCTGTGAGAACATGTATCGGACGCTGAATTCAGGCCCAATTCAAAACAGATTCAGCAACTTTTGATTTGAAATTGAGATCCTAAATGTTGTTTTTCTCGAAATATACAGCTGAAGCTGAGATGAAACTTCATCAGGTTAGTTGTTCAGCACCCTTCTTCAGATATTGAACACTTTTGTTGCTTCAAACGAACAAAATGCACAAATTGCAAAATGATGGACTATACCTTTAACGTACTCGAGATTGATTGCAGGGGCGGATCCAGGAATTTTTGCAGGGGGGGGGGGGTCATCAGCAAATCAAAGCTGAAATGTAGACATTTTTTTTCTCCGGACGGTTGGCCTCCGTAAATTAATAGAGGCGAGGGAAGTCTGACCGTAAGGTCATGGCCAAATTCTACAAAGGCACTTCAAAAATCTGTCAGATTTATAAAAAAAAACTGCCAAATTCCCCAGAATTACTAGAAATACACTATAAACACTTTAAATCACATGCAGATGTTGTAGCATTGTCTTACTTAAGGTTCAAATTACATTGTAAACAATCTATATTCAGGTTATGAAATTGCGTAAATTTCATGCAAAACGCGATTGCGTCACGACGGAGTCCGGTTCCCAGTGAACTTTAGAACCTAGACCAGCCAACCTGTCCCATTATGCAAGGGTTTGTTTGAAAAGATTGAAGCTTTTTTCAACAAGCGTACTATTTTTTATTTTAATTTGCTATGTTTTCCTGTCAAATAACCTCTCTTTTTTTGCAGAATTCTGCCAGAACTCCACCAAAAAAAAATCATTCTGTCAAATTTTCTGTCACACTCCTGCTTTTTAACAAAATAATCTGTCAAAGTTAGCCAAAAATTGACTAAAACGGTGACCATGGCAGGGGGGAGGGGCTCGTGCCATACCTTCAATGGGGGGGCGTTGTTCAAATCTAACGATCGTGAACACTATATTATTACCAGTATATTGGGTGTCACAGTGCGGGGGGTGTCAGATTATTTTTAATATATTTCTTTGCGTAAGATCGGGGGGAGAGGTGGTTTTCGACCGCCCCCCTTCTGGATTCTTGCGGATTGGTTTGAAAAACGACCCCTTCTTGACACCCATAAAAGACAGGTGCATAGACTGGTTGCCAGTTCCCCCATCATCGTAGTCTCGTTCCCAGACCAAAAGATTCTGACTATTCCTGATGAATCTTAGGTCAGATAGCCTCCGGTAATACATTGTATTCGATTAACGTCAGGTGACTAAAACGGGAGGAAATCCTCCTTTTTCCGAAAATGTCCGAAGTTTGCCGAATTCATTTCGTCGACAATCGGATAGCGCCCGAGTATTTCAGAGCATAATATAGGTTTAATTAGCTGCTAATTGCCTATTATTTTTTTTTAATGAGTTGATAATTAATATTCATTGCTTTTATTTAGAAAACTTGAAATTCAACGACGATTTTGTGCATCAAGTATACTCGGATCGTGTGGGCGCACTTTTTGCTACGTCATGTACTATTTTGAATCTGACGACCCTTACCGAGATTTTCCAAAACTCGGTCTTCATTCGGCTCCGCCTAACAGTGCTATTTGGGTGCCTAATTTTGAAGATTCGAGATCAACATAAATCAATGTTATCTTACAGAAATATCAAACTGTATTATCATAACTGTATGATATCACGAAGTAAGTGATTTATTAAAAAATTTGATCAGAACATTAAAAGGTATAAGTGATAAAGCGAAATCGGAAACGAAGCCGAGCTTTTAAAAAGGGCCATCAATGTCGTCATGTTTATTTTTTAGCAACGAAGGCTAGACGTAAGCGTCTGGGAATAATTGTCAGGTCTGGGAACCAGACTACCATCATCGATTCTGAATTGGTTGGGAACCAGTCTAACCGTGCACAGATCTATTGGACGCGTGATTTCCTCAAGGGCGGATCCGGGGGGGGGCAAAGGGGGCCATGCCCCCCCCCCCCTCAAAACGAAACCAATTTTTTAATTTTTTTATGTGACGTCGCAATAAAGGCAGGCAATGAGTACACCACCATCTTTTCCTCAAAAAACATTGGTTAAAGTGGGCAGAAATTGCCTCAGATCGCACCACAGAGCATCTAGAATCCAAAAAAAATTCGGGGCCCTTAAGCGGGCCCCGAACCCCACGCCGTAATTTTTTGACCCACTTTTTGGGGGACCAAATTTTTTTTGGGCCCCCCAAAATTGTGTTCTGGATCCGCCCTTGGATTTCCTCTCCTGATACAAACATTAGAAATATCACCTGTGTTGAAGCAGTGCAGCAACTTCATTACAATCTAAACACAAAAGATCGTGGAAAAAAATATGGCAGCATGTACACTTTACTTTAGTCAACATCCTGGCATTCACGTTTGTTAAACCTACAAAATTACGGCGCCCTCTTTCCTTCAAAATATTACCTACTGCACTGCGTGGGTCTTCAAAGGCGAACTCCATAAAAGTATTGCAATTCTAAAAGCGTCGATATACCAAATGAATGCCTAATTGCTTTTGTCTGTTTATTAAGAAATTATAATACTTGTACATAGTTAAATGCACCCATTGGTATCGCTTTTACACATTGAAAGGTTAGGGCTCCATTTAAGTGGTTAATTTCCTGCCACGTACAGTAGGAAATTTAACAATTCGTGGTACAAATAACTTACTTCTTCATGGCTGAAGATCTATTTTGATTGCTCGGTCGGCCAGCAGCCAATATAAAATGCCTCGCGTAGTTCTAGCCCCCGCACTAATTAAAGAATTGTCCGAACAATTAAAAATTGATTCACTGACCTACATGTATTCAAAATTGTTGCCATAACAACTAGCTTTCAACTGATGTCGAATTGGTTATTTTCGTCCACTGCGGTCTCAAGTGCTCACTTTGGCTATAAGTCTCCACTCCGTGTACGTACGCTAAGAATAAAAACGGCAAGTAATTGAAACCTGTTGCCTACCAAACGAATCATGTATTCGCCAGAATTGGTTGTCATTTTGGCCATCTCTTCTTCTATCGCAGCAGTGTTGGGATCTTATAACATCCGCCCGGCTCAACCAGCTGTCAGCTGTTCTTGCCCGTCACAGTGGCAAATGTGGCACTACGCGTGCTATCGCATCACTCCGTCACCGCATAATTGGGATGACGCCAAGACAAAATGCCAAGATTTGGGAGGCAAGATGGCCGCTCCTCGCTCGCTGGAAGAAATGAAGTTCATGGTGGACTTGGCACGAAAGCTGGACAGTAACTACCATGTCTGGATTGCTTGCACTGACAAGGAAGCGGAAGGAACTTGGGAGTGTGACGGCCAGGAAGGAAGCGAGCCATTCTACGAATGGCAGGATGGGCAACCAGATGATTTCCAAGACAATCAAGATTGTGCATACATATTCGAATATTTTAATGACAAAATGGATGACGATTCTTGTTCGGTGAATCATAAGGCAGTATGTGCTCATCAGGCGGCTTGTCCTCACCACTCAACCCAACCCCGTCGATACTGCCTCTCTACCGACACGAACGGCCGCATTCTCAACTCAACCTGCCTTCTCGACCACAACATCAGGGAGTTTATCACCGAGGGCGTCGCCGCTTGTGGCTCAGCCTGCGCCAAGGAGCCCGGATGTCGCTCCTTCAACATCAAGAAAACCGAAGAAGGGAAGAAAATCTGCCAGCTGAACAATATCACAAGCTCCGAAGATAAGGACAAGTTTCAAAACACTGATTATTTCTGCATGTACTCAGAAGTGTGCATCGGCTAGTAGTAATGATAATAGGGAAACAATCTCGGTGATTTGCATTGTAGTTTATAAACTTGACCTTGAAATAACTGGAAGAGACAGAGATATGCTTCTTGCGAGGACAAACCATTTGTGAGACGTTATTTTGTACAACAAGATTTCAGGACAACAGATGAGTTGCTTCCGGTAAAGGAAAAAGGTGTTTCAAAAAGATCTTTTCTTGAAGTAATCAAGGTAAACAAATATTCAATTCTCTTTACGTGTAAAAAATAAATACAAAAGAGCAAGACCGCTAGACCTTTAACTCCAGAGACATTTTGACAATGAACACCGATTTTGTTCTTTGCGTCATGAGATAGACGTGGTTAAAAAAGTTAAGTCTCATAGAATGTTGGAATAGCGTAATCTCAACTTTGGAGACATCACTATACATAATTAAGAGTTATTTTTCTTGCTTTGGTAAATCTATACATTTAGTTTCCCTGGTGGACAAAAAAAAACAGAATGAGAAGAGTTCGGCTGCTCGTAAATTCGCATTTTAATTATTCTAGTGTTTGTATATTTTTGTAATAAGGATAAACACGAGATGTTCCGAGTCATTAAAATAGTATTGTGTCCGATCCATGTTTTGTGAAGTGAATTGACTGAGATCTAATTGACTTACGAATTTAACACTTTAATTTAAAATAACAGTTATAGCAGGCTCAAGGGCGGATGGGGGGGGGGGGGGACGGGGGCCATGCCCCCAGTAAAAACCAGAACCCAATTTGTTTATTTAAGTGATGTCGCAATAGGCACTGAAGGCACTGCGTACACCACCGTCTTCTCCTAACAAAAATATGGTGAAAATTGTCAGAAATTGCCTCAGATCGCACCACAGAGCATTTTGAATTACCCTACGCCGTAATTTGTTGGACCCACTATTTGGGGGACCAAATTTGTTTTCTGGATCCGCCCTTGAGTAGGTTCATGTTAGTTTTATAAGTCTAAATGGTGATTAATTTTGTGTTATGATGGATTAAAAAGTAATTTTTAAATTATTATCGCTTGTTAAATTTCTGTGCATTTTCAGCTGATTTTAGAATAGCGTTCCCCGTGCTCAATAAATCCGAATTTTGTTCTATTAATACATTTCAGCATGTATGTTTTTAAACATTCCAACCAAAATCCCTCCTTTTTCGGGACATCTGCATCCCTCTGAAACAAAAGGTTTTTGTTTTGGGTACAAACAGATCCGCTTTGCAATCAGACTGGCTCCCGGTCTACATTACCCCGGGAGAACGGAATTATTGTCTGGCAGCCAATAAATCGAAATTGTAAATTTATAAACATAGGCCGACTTTTTTCGGTCTATGTCTCATGCAGAAGTGAGTAATTTTTGTATTGCTGAAAAAATTGCAATTTCGAAAAGGAATGTATTTTTTTCGAGGTGAAACTCAAAAATAGCCCGGGAAACATCACTTTAAATGATGTAAACGGATAACAGACCGCATCGACAACTACCATAATTAAAAAAGATTCACCAGTAAATAGTAGATTGTGACAGAATTTTGATATTTTTTCAATTTTTTTATAATTTTAAATTCGTACACCCGATTAAGGCCAGGGTGTAATAGCCCGCCACCTCTACCAATTGGGATGAATTCTATAGAACCTTTTCATTTAAAAGAAGGGTGTTATTTTTTATTATAGATAATTGTAGTAGTTTGCTTGCATCGTTGATTTCAAAATCAGTTTTACTGAAGGAGTTTTACTGAACAGTTTTACTGAAGGAGTCCTTTACTTCATCCGGATCAATTTCTTGGATATACTGCATATGAATTATGATTGCCACCTCAATTTTAAAAGCATTGATTTGAAGACATTTTAGATCAGAATGTTTCACGTTGTCGGATGAGTGAAAGCCACATTGTTGGAAAATCTCAAAATCATGATATATGTGAAATAGAAATTATTGGATTTCACATTTTTGGATCTTTTCCCTGTAGCTTTATTGAAATCTTTTCACGAAAAAAATAATGCTTTGTGTTAGATTAGAGTAGATTGTCGACGAAGTTCTCATGGTGTTATATTCTTTCTGTTCGGAATAATAATAACTAGTTGAAACGGAAAAAGGTGGTCAGTTAACATTTCTGGTGAATGTGATGGGACACATCATCACGCACAGATCGACAGAAGATAGCGGCCTATAAGCCATTCGAAACTCAACAAAAAGCGGTGCGATGACTTTGGGACAGATTTGTAAGAAGGTTCTTAGGGCCATCAATTCTCATGTTCATTTGACCTCTATTCATTAATAATTAATAATAAGTTGGAGGATAATTACCCTTACTCGCAGATATGTGAAGCTGAATTGCAAAGGACGCGGTTACATAGTGGTCGAGCCGCAAGCATGTTAATAAGGGAATAAATGTGTGCTCTGGAGGTTTTTATCACTCTGTTTAATACCACTTAGAGTCTGGGTGCTGATAATTAACCGAGCCGGAGGCGAGGGTAATTATCAGCACCCAGACTCTAAGTGGTCTTAAACAGAGTGATAAATACCGACTGAGCACATATTTATTCCCATTCATAAATACCTTTTTGGTAAAAAAATATCAAATGATTCGTTCAAAAAATACCGATTTGTTCAACAAGTTCACTTCATGCTTTTTGAAACATCCCTCTAGCAAAATAATGGAGTGTTCAGCTGGCGAGTAAGATGTAAACAGCCCTTTTATGGAGATTGACGCGCGCGTGGCATGTTCTGAGTGATGTCGCGCAGAACGCACCTGGCGCGTTGCGTTTTGAATTTAGAACTATAAAATTCTGACTCCCTGGTAGTGTTGCGCATGCCTACATGAGTAATGTGAACGTTCAACCAATGAAACGGTAAGAGGCACTGGATTTTTAGGGGTCTACATTTATTGCGACACTGGAAAAGTGTTTAAGACCAGCTAGCCATGTCTTTATCATCCGTTTAAGACCGGCCACGTGACGGGCTCTCGACCAATAGGAATGGCTAAACTGTCTGAGGTATTTATGAATGCGCATTAATATGCCGCCACACGACCCATGTCTGACCACGGAGCCCAGCCAGAGATTGAAAGTGTTGATTTTTGTGGAGGAAGGAAAACCGGAGGGCCCGGAGAAAAACCCTCGTGGCACAGAAGAGAACCAACGGACAACTCTACTCACACATGGTCCGAGCGGGGAATCGAACCTTGGCCACCATTATCTATGCCAGTGGGGGAAAGGGTCAATGTGAGGTGCATAACGCGTGTCGTAAGCAGGAGAAAGCATTGGGCTGAGGTCACTTGTTGCTGACAGATGATGGTATGAATCGCAAGCATGAACTATAGAGGGCGCTTCAGCATCTGTTGACTGGAATCCTGAACTCATAAAAACACGAGTGTATATTTCTGATGTCCCCTAACTTGGCGCGGCCCCTAATGTGGCGCACTTAGATTATTTCGTCTCTAAGGTCTTGCTAAAGCAAATGTTTTAGGGAGAAATTTTACAGTAAGTGATATTTCATCAAGCTCTAAACATTCCCGTTCACAAATCTTAAGTTTACTTATCTGTTATCCGCTCCGTTCACAAGTACCCCCCTCACCGGCAAAGCGAGTACAGTTGGGGGTGACCGACCATCGCCATCTTGCCTGACTGCAATTTTGCCGCGACGCGCGGCCCCGTACCACTGCGTGTACATAGTACAAATCCCCTGGTGTACGAGCGTCACGCAAGGAGCGGTGCACGTCTACCAGCTAAATGTCCCGCCAATGGAACGTCGTTGCTAGGTAAAAGGGTGCCCTCTTTTGTTTGCACACGGAGCCCATAGAGTAAGCAAAAACCATTATTACGGCGAGAATTTTTAATTTTACTTTGAAATGCATAATGAACTCTTTTAAAATGGGCACGAAAATAAGAACATGATTTTCTGGCAAACTTGTAATTGGGTGTATGAGTAACGAACTATCCGGTTTGTTAGTGCGACGTCAATTCAGTTTAAACCACGCCCACCGGCCATGTTTTTGAACACGTATGCAAATGAGGAACAGTCTGGTGCCTGGATATGCGTTACACATTAGCGTTTGTTTTTGTATGCGGTGTCTGGGGTAAAAACAGAGTCAATTCGTAGCAAGGCGAGCACGGCGTGAGTTACGAAAACACGAATTTTGAAATCAAACTGTTACAATCTTATCGAGACAACATGCAGTATCATATTTCATATTAATATGAGCAAATTGGAAAGGAAATTAGTATTTTCGAGAAGGCATGGACGAATGATCGCAAAAACACGTACTGCACGTTGTGAATAATAGCACCAAGTACACGATAAAAATCCACTACTAGCCAATTGCGGTATCCAATCAGGATACAGGAAGAAAGTTTCCTATCAAGGGTTTACGATTGGAAACGCGGTTGGAAATAAAGTACGCACTGGGGACGAGGTTGCATTGGAATATAGAGCTATATTAAATTAACAGTGGAACCGGAAGCTAACGCAACTTGAGTGTTTATCCAATGGGCGCTAGTAATCAGTGTTGTGCGCGCGTGTAGGACATTTTTTACTAACTAACCGAATGGGGAATTTTGTACGCCGAGTTTGTCTCCGCGTCCACTTGTATATCATGTAATTGTCTCAGCTTGTGCGCGCCTCGTGAAATGGAAAAGTCCAGATTTTACCTCGCGATAATATTCCTCCCATTCCACGCTGATCCACTCAATACTTGTATACTGTTCACCAACTGCAAAGGTCCATCATGGTTCGTTACAGAAAGGGCATGTACAAGATGAAAGAAACCTGGTTCAAAAAGGGTCATGACATCTCATGTCAGCTTATTAGAGAAAAAGCTGACGTTTCATCTTCCTATATCAGACCACATACCCACTTGCGACGGGCATTTCCCAGAGATGAACGAGGCTTCTTCTTCCCCCAAGTTACCATGTTTGCAAACAAAGACAACTGTGATGGTGCTGCGACCCAAAGTTGAAGAAATAACATCGATCAGCATACTCCAGGGGGAAGGAACCGAGTACTTGAACCCAGGCGGATACAGATTTGTTGATGTCAACACTACAGTTGAAACCACCGTTCAAGCAACCCTGGACCATCAGCGTGCGAATCCTGACTGTGATGCGAATCCTGACTGTGATGGCTGTGATGGCCAGCAACGTACAACTACAACATGTGAGATGAAAAAGCCTCAGCTACTAGCAGTGCAAAGAAAACACACAGGCCTTGCTGTTACAGAGGTTCTGTCATGCAACAAGTGCCATTTCTCAACGGGAAGCAAGAGGCTGTACACAGCAGAGGGGGGCGCAGTGCAACTCTAACATGACCTTTTAAGTTGGTCTCAACATCTTGCAGCCACAGGAGCAAGACGACTTTTCAAAGCCATGGGTACGGTTCCTTCATCAATGCATTGCAGAAAAAAATTTCAAGTAGCTAATAACTGTGCATGGGGGCAATTATTATCACTGAAAATGTTTGAGTATGGAAGAGAAAATGTGTCAAAATATCAAAAATTACAGGACTTTAACAGAGAGAAACCATTTGCAAATAGTATCAGATATCGGCAGAGGCAATACAACAAGCTTTTGATAAACTGCCGGTGAAGAAACACAAGTTTGTGCCAGCGACCCAACTAGACATATACTATGTGAGAAAATCATCAACCTTAAGAAAAATGGTAGTAATGTTCCACCCCCAAAATATACTTTTTAAATGTGGGAATCAGATTCATGTAAATGCAGTAGTAACAAGTTTCTCTGTGCAGAGAGATACATGTAGTGCTACGCTTCCAGCAACGTACAACTACAACATGCGAGATGAAAAAGAGGGGGAATTCAGTGTTCCAAAAACAATGAGAGACTTTTGAGGCGTTGGTGGCAGCAAACACCGGTCCCTTTTCCATTGTTGCGTCATATTGAGCATGCGCGCTTTAAAAAAAAAAATAACGTAAACAATTGAAAGGGCCGGTGTGTTTGCTGCCACCAACGTCTCAAAAGTCTCGCATTCTGGAATGTAAGGAACCCTTGTTACTGATCAGAGATAGTAACAAATGATTCTGATTGTTGCCTATAAGTAAGGGTTTTGTTTCCTAATTATTTAGCCACGCATTTCTTGGAATTGCTTATCCTCACTTAAATAGTCAGTCACTCAATTTAGCCATCAGTCAGGCTCAGTCAGCGATGACATGGGCCTGTATCATGAAGCTGCTTGGCACACAAATTTTCTTGGCATGAAAATTCTTCCTTGATAAAAAGAGGATTACCAACCAAATTTCCATGTGATGAATATTGCTTGTGATTGGTATTCAGCTGTTGTTTGCTGAGCATGAAAATCACATGGAGTTTTGGCTGGTAACCTGTTCGTACTAAGCAAGACTTTTTGTGCTAAGCAAATGTTTGTGCTTAGCAGCCACATGATATTGGCCCATGATCCCTGGTAGGAGTAAGCAAGAGAAGGCAAAGTTACTAAATCGGATTAATAATGATGTAAAAGTCACAGGGTACAGGCAGAAGCTGGGACAGCAGTACTCAAGAATTGTGGAAGAATAATTTATGAGATTTCATGATTCCAAATCTGCGGTGTTTCTGCGGCGGACATTACTAGACGTAACACGCCCCCGAGTTTGAGTCCCAAATGCTTGATCTACAGAAATATGTCTATACATTTTGCCTCATGTAGGCCTAATAAGGGGCCTCAAGCATACCTCTAATACAAAATCATTTGTGGGATCAAATAAAATGTAATGAGCTCGCTCTTAATGTTTCACTTCCAATAAATTTGCCCCATCTTTTCAACCCGAGCGGGGGGGGGGGGGGGGACACAGGTTTTGAACTTACGCTTACGGGATACGTATGCGGCTTGGAACATTTGGTATTTCATCATTTTGTGCTTTACCTGAGAGTTATGACGATGGCCAGCAGATTCTTCAACAATTGTAAATGTATTGGTAAACATTTGGAAGAATAAGCAAAGGGGCTTTATGGACAACTAATTACTTACCATTGTTTGACCTTAAAATCAGACAACTACTGGAAAAAATAGCAGCTATACAGAATCCTTAATTCTTTCAACCTTTCGGTTTCGACTAATTTACCAATTGGTAATAAAAAAAACCCAGTTATTGGCAATATTTAAAAAGAGATCATGGTTTTCAGGATTTATCGATCGATACCAGCCATACGACTGAGTACTGAGGTCTGGATATTGACTTTAGTAAAATCATCCGAGAAATATAGTTGTATTTACTTTTTCTTAAAAATAAATATCGTAAGTAATTCATCTCTTTGATTCTATAATTCAAGGTGACCGTTGAAAAAAAATCATGTCTTCCTTTCAGCATGGATGAGGTGAGTGCCTGTTTACGTCTCCCCTAACCACCCTATAATATAAACATCTTTATGCAACTAGAGTACGAAATATGTATGCGGCTTAGAACATTTGCTGATTCATCGTTCTGTATGTTTGCTCCTCGATTTACACCATAAATATGCCACCCTCATTTTTTCGAATTTGGAGCGTTCAACTTGTGAGTGGTCCATGTAATTACAGCGCATACATCAGTAATGTGCATCTCCCACCCTAGTGTCAGGAGGCAGTGCTAGCAGTGGCAGTTCTACATAAGATTTTGTCTAGCCCCCCCCCAAAAAAAATTCCATAAACAAATTTACATTAGCAAAATGTAGCAATGTGACGTACATGCAAACGATCTCCCCATAAATAAATAGTCATGAAAAGGGTGCATTTGTACACTTTTAGTTAATATAGTGTGCTTGATTGTAGGATCTTATCAGCGCTTCCCACTGAAAATATGGCACAAGTCCCCCCCCCTTCCCCCCACCTATTGATTTTCAGAAGAGGCCTTAGTGCCCGGAGAAACTAAAGTGTCCGGAGAAAATAACTGGTCTATATTTCAGCCTTCCTGAAAAAATGTTTGGATCCACCCTGCTACCCCCTGCTATTGGCTCTATAGAACCGCGCCTGTGTGTCAGGAGGCACACATCCCCCTTCTAATTTCCACGACCGGGGACAATTTAGAATGTTACGGTATGGTCATCCCCCATCCCCCTACTTGCCGACGCGGAGTGGCGCCACTGTGGCTGATTGTACTCTGAATCGACACAGATGCATCTGTGTCTCAGTTCGCTCAACCTCCCCTCGTCTGGATGAATGCAGGATCAGGAGAAAAGAATAACAAATATATTGTTGATTATGCACTTGTAAGACCTTATACATTGTTTTGAATGTGAGGAAGTTGAAATGGCAGCTAGGCAGCTCAATGTAATGGCGGGGACGAGAATTAGTATCAAACTATTTTGGATTGAATGAGAGTCCTGGTGATGGTCAGTAGGTTCTTCAACTATTATGTTATAATTATACTGGTTAATATTTGGAAGAATAAGCAAAGGGGCTCATGGGTAACTAATCACTAACTTTAGGTTCAGCTTTAAATGAGTCCACACTAGGGACTCAGAGTCCTTAATTCTCCCAACCTTTCGGTTTCGACTAATTTGCCATTCGGTATAAAAACAAAGCAGTCATTTGCAATTATCATTAAAAGGAGGTCACGGTTTTTAGGATTTTACTAATGATACCAGCTGTCGTTCAGAGGATATGAGTGAGAACACAACAGTCCATTGCCTCGTTAATATTATCTGGAGGTGCGTGGGCATACAGTCTGCTGCCTAATTGGTATCAAACCTAGCATAGTTCAGCAAGTCAGCAGTATTCGGCTAAAACACGTCACACTGATTAAACAATGAAATGAATAAGAATGAATGGATTTGGTTCCATCCCCACCATTCACTGGGTGAGACATCAACATGGAGACCACTCGCTTCGTTATCTGTATCCTCGTCGGCCTGGGTAAGTACCAACCACATGACACTGTCAATGCTTGGAGAACTACCAAAAAGGTCTGATGCATATAGGCTTGTTTGTATTGTTATATATATTTTTTTCTGTTTCATCCGATAAACTGTAGTTGCAATAGCAAAAGGCGCTAATAAGAAAGCTGTTCTTGTCATCAAATGTTGTTTTGATAAAACAAAAGAAATTTGGAAGGAAAATCAGTGCAAAATCTAAATGCTTAAATTTGATTGGAAATGCTTAAAAACACTTATGTTCAGGTGTAAAAAGACTAATGTATGAAGCATGAGGTCGTAGGTTGGAATTCGTAACGAGCAAAATTGTTTTTTGGGAAACGTCTTGATGTACAAGTCTAGCTGTTGACACCCAAATGTGCAGAATACACCATCAGTCTTTTTGTGTCCTTGACAATTTTCAAATAACTCACATATGCATACTTTTCTTGATTTCTTTTCAGCCGGGTTCACCAACGGAACGTACGGTTAGTGTTTAGAACGCCTTCGTGGTCTTTCAACAGAATGTTATAAGAGATTCTCCAGAGTCCAAACAGTGTATCATCTCACAGTAATGTTTGCTCAAGGTTTCTGCACGTTTTACCAGCCTTTGGCTGGGGGGGGGGGGGGGCTTTCGAGCGAACTGTCCTTTCGACCAGTGCAAGGAGCAGCCATGCAGTGTTCCTAAAACGTTTGTAAAATCTACCCAAGCAGCCCTGGTAGAATCATGAACGTAGGGACAGGGGCATGGGATTCACAATAGGTACCAAGCGGCGGCGGTACGGGGAAACTATATCCATTCCTGGCAGTCTGCATTGGAAATTTGAAATAGAAATCTAGTTTTAAGAGTTGAACATCAGACCTCTTTTTTTGACGCAAAAAAAGTGTCATTTTAACCCGGAAAAGGACTGGGAAAATGTAGAGTGTACGGTTTTAAACTGACTCCACCTTACCCAAAATAAAACAAAATCTTGAAGAATACAAAAGGTCATGTAGCCAATCTTTTGTTTTATTGTGACAGATTGTGAGCCTAATCCGTGCTTGAACGATGGAAGGTGCGTGACTAATAGCCTTACACCATGTATATGCCGACCTCACTACTACGGCTTAAACTGCGAATTCTGTAAGTATAATATGCGTACTTAATTCACTAACCAAAAGTGGTTTCAAATTAAACAAATTTCTGAAAACGTTCAAATTGATAAAATCATTGTGAATTGGATTTTCCATTCCTGTTGCTTAGATATAACTCATGTATATGAGGTGTAGTTAAGACCCATTGCAACAAGTGAAGGAAAAAAGGGTTTTAACTAAACCACAAAACGGCCAGGCGGAATTATCCCGGTACATTTTTCCCGATATCATCGCCCCACAATTTGTTTTGTCTTTCATACAAAGTCCTGTGAATTTGCTTATGTCATGCGTACGTTTTCACACACATTTCATACAAATCGGATGAACAACGTTCGTGCAAACTAATGTCAAAATTTCGATGCGGGATACCAATAATCTTGAGTTTTCCAGTGACCCCGAATTAAAAACGATTTTATTTACGCGGTCACGCGACAGAAAGTTTGACGTGTGATCATCTAATGAGCGGTTTATAAACCCCATAACAGCCTGATATTTTTCAGGGCCTAAATGACATTTATTTTTTTGCCAATGTTGTCAAATATGAACCGCCAAAAATTAAAGAGAAGTGTTAGTGTGCTCTGTACGCGTCGTCAGGGGGAGTCGTCTTCTACTGACGTCGCGACGGCCAGGGCATACTGTCCGAAACATTAACTTTTCCCAATTCTGTTCAGAACCTTACAAACTCATCGTGCAAACCTTCGTTACTTTCCAGACAACAATAAATGTGACGGAGAAAACCCTTGTATGAATGGCGGTAGTTGTAAAACTGTCGAGGACTGGAACTATTACTGTGAATGCCCGCTGAATGTCGGTGGACCGCATTGTGAAGACGGTAAGTTTGACCACCGATATAGACCATTCCCATCACGCTATTAGTGCACACCCACAAAGGCCATCTTCAATGGCGAAAGCATTGTACCTGCCACTGCTCAGATCATCCGCTATGGAGCAGTTGGTGTGTACAATAGTTGGCACCATGTTTTTGCCATTATGGGGAGGAGTGTCCATAACAAGGTGTATGGACAGACTAGAAAATTACTACTAAAACGGAACCTTTTGATTGAAAGTCGGTAAGATGTATTATCGTCCATCGAATATTTGGAATTATTTGGAAGTATGTTCCCTAAAGTAGTCTCTACTGTTATGCACACAATTACACATAAAAAAGAGAAACCAACAGGTTACGACTATAAACATTCAGGAGTCGGAATGGTTACTAACCTTTAATATAGGACTCTTCTTGGCTCTTGGGTGTCCCGGCCCACCACACCTCCTTTCCAGTTCAAGCGCCATAAAAGGGAGGAAACGATGCGGCACCATAAACCGTGGCTGCTGACATCAGTCAATTAGCTGACGAAGATGCTAACCCGGACTTCGCAGACAGTCCCGACTGTTGAGCTAAGCGATGACACTAAGCTCACGCGGTTTTTTTAAGATCACGGTTTTAATTTGGCCATTTGGCTACCCTTTAAATTTCTCTTCAAACAAATATGTCTTCGTAGACGAAATCACGTGGAGGATTGGGAGATGCATCTGATTTGGTTCCATGCATTTACGAAAAAGGGGCTGCATTTTGAGTCAATTCTTTTTCTTTGCCATGTCTTGAAAACCATAACGGCAAGCAAGCACCTATGAACACTACAACATACTTGTAATTATATCAAAGGAATTGCATGAATGGACGGGGGCTCGACGTGGTACGATGGGGTTAATCCCTGTCATCCCTAATTCATTTTGCACATTGTTAACTATTGTAGCGGGATCCTACTGGGCTCTTGTCCGCCAAATCCGGCCAAACGCAAGAAAAGGGGACAGACAGACGGGATTTCTAACTCTGAAGGAAGATCTCATTTATTTCGCCATGCGGAGTCTGCGGGCAACTTGCCGCACCGCTACCAAACTGCAACTGATCAATTCCCAGCATAGACATGCACAGTTTCACAAAATGTATTACAGTGTTACAACTTTACCCAACCCTGGAATCCAGCCAAGTTCTTCCCGCGCAATTGAACAAAAGAACCCCACTTAGCCAACCTATTTGTAGAGCCTATTTCCGGAGCGCGCGCTAGCCAGACCCAAATCCAGGTCAGGTGCGCGCCGCCGGAGCCCCTCCGCCGGAGCACCAGTGCTAGAAAGCAATGACAACAAAAGTGTACATAGACTGTCCGTTACACTATTAACGTCATCAATCCAGAAGAACGTTTCCTTTTTTGTTTGTTTGGGCCTTTTTTGATGAGTTCCCTGAATGTATTTCATGAATTGTCAACTGTGTTATGGGATGGCGCTAGACTATTTATGCAGGCACAATGCAGCCTTATTTTACTGACATTTTTTTTAATATGGGTCTAAACATTAGAGAATGTTTAATTGCAAATTTTAAATTAATCATTGAAGCAGACTGGAATTTACTTGGTTTCATTTCTCTTCGCAAGTTTCGAAATTTTTTACCTAACTTTCAATCCAATACGGCCCACTTGTGAATAAGCACATAGGCTACTTTCAATTGAATTGGGCAGTTTCTATTAATTTAATAGTTAAGAGCCCCACCGCAACCCTGCGTTTATCTGACCCAAACAACCGCCAAAACCTTTTTTTTCAGGAAATGTTTCTTGTGATTTTTACTACAGATTACTGTCTTTTTAACGAGCCTTGCCAGAACGGCGGAACGTGTAACAGCTTGCCTAATGATGGCTACGACTGCAACTGCCCAAGCGGGCACGATGGATTCCATGGACCTAACTGCGAAATCCCTTTAAATTGTAAGTACCTGTCGTTATTTTGTGAAGTGTGAACGAAAAAATAAAAGCATTGTCACTGTTAATCGTTGTGCGCCCGGCAGAAGGGCATATGAGCGTTCAGACGCAAAAAACCTTTTCTCGAGAAAATCGAATTGGAAGGAACGAACGTTCTCCCACGCGTCTTATAAATCGTACGCACTTGAAATTCTCACACGTATGGATTACAATTTTGGGAACAATTTATGTCAATATCAGATGAAATGTTGGAAATTAATATGCCCTTGAGTCTGCCGGGAAGAATGTGGCGCGTTTGCTTTTGCACATAAGGGCGTAAAGGTCGGTTTTCACGGGGCACGCGAACGATTTGCGAAGGATGCGAATGTCGAAAAAATGGCAAAGTCCAACATTCGGAGAAGTTTTTCTCCGAATGTCTCCCGACAATGGAGTCGTAAACCATTCTTGCGCAGTTTGTGCGAAGTTCTCACAACGTATGTGCGAATGTCGTGTGTACCGTGACTGAACTACGGCCAGTCCACGTACACGAAGAACACGCGACTTAAATGCGAACAACGCGCAAAAAGTTTGCGGAAAGGTCGAGAAATATTCGGGCGAACTTCGCTTCTAGGGCGAGACATTCTCCAAATTGTCGGGGTTACGTCTGTTTGGGATTTACGAAGAGTTTGCGAACATCGCACACGTCTTGAGTAGGTCCTGCGCATATGAAGAAGCTTTTCAGACATTTTTAAAAACAAATCACGAGCAAAACACGACCCGGAATGCTGGAAACGTTCGCAAGAAATTTCAAATATTTTTGAAGCTCCCGCCAAACTAAAAACGACGCCCACGAATAATTGACGATGCTTCCGAACCCCTGCGATGGTTTGGCGATCCTTTGCAGCATAAAATACGAATGTTGGACTTTGCCATTTTTTCGACATTCGCATCCTTCGCAAATCGTTAGCGTACCCCGTGAAAACCGACCTTAAGCGCCCATATGCCCTTCTGCTGGAGAGATTGTGGCGCGTTGGCTTTCGCGCATAAGGGCGTCAGTGCCCATATGCCCTTTTGCTGGGAGATTGTTTGAACAGGACGTTGACACGTAGGGGCATTTGCGCATTTATTGGCATAAAACGAACTATCCTTGCTTCAAAGACAAACAAATAAGTGTGGTTTTTAGGCAAATTTAGGGACAAAACAAGGTTTTAGTATGCACCAGATGATTTCTTATCCTATGTTCAGATGTTTGACTGGTTTGTATGGCAATGTGTATGCAGTATGCACTCCTCACCAAGGTGGGTGGATAGTTTAATCCAATGGGGGGGGGGGTGGTAAGAAACTAATATGATCCACTACAAAAACAGAAATATATTAACCACTGTGAACTGTAATTGATACTTGTCAATTTTGGGGTTTTTTTTCGCAACAATTCATCTTCAAATTTGATTGAAATGAAAATACAATGTACAGAAGTACACAAAGAATGTTTAAATTAATTTCAGTTGTGTGTTATTACTGTTTATCATAATTCATGGCCCCTATGGGTTTCAAACACTTTGCATGCATTTAAGAGGAGTAGAAAGTTTAACAAATACATTCCTACAAAGTTTTCACTTCATGGCTCAGGACAGTACATCAATGGCTTTTTATTTTATATATTCGTGTCGTTTTGTTTAACCAGAGTGGCCAAAAAAGAAGAAAAAAGAACAACCCAAAACAGTTATCAAAGTCTGTTCTGCCTAGGGGCCATGAATTATGATAAACAAAATAATAACAAATTACAAGAAAATTTAGTTATCTATTTATGTTGTTTTGTCAAACACTTTTCATGCATTTAAGAGGAGTAGAATTGCATGAATGGACGGGGGCTCGACGTGGTATGATGGGGTCAATCCCTGTCATCCCTTAATTCATTTTGCACATTGTTTACTATTAAAACCCATATTAAAAAAATGTCAGTAAAATAAGGCTGCATTGTGCCTGCATAAATAGTCTGGCGCCATCCCATTTCACAGTTGACAATTAATGAAATACATTCAGGGAACTGAACAAAAATGGCCAACTCGCGAATAAGGCCCGTGTTCAAACAAACGAAAAAGGGAACGTTCTTCTGGATTGATGACATTAATCATTAGAGAATGTTTAATTGCAAATTTTAAATTATTCATTGAAGCAGACTGGAATTTACTTGCTTTCAATTCTCTTCGCAAGTTTCAAAAATGAAGATTTTACCTAACTTTCAATCCAATACGGCCCACTCGTGAATAAGCCCATAGGCTACTTTCAATTGAATTGGGCAATTTAAAATTCAATAGTTAAGAGCCCCACCGCAACCCTGCGTTTATCTGACCCAAACAACCGCCAAATCCTTTTCTTTTCTGGAATGTTCCTTGTGTTTTTTTACTACAGATTACTGTGTTGCGATTAACGACCCGTGCCAGAACGGCGGAACATGTTACAGCTATCCTAATGGTGACCACTACTGCAACTGCCCAGGTGGATACTATGGACCTAACTGTGAATTTCCATTAAATCGTAAGCACCTGTCGTTATTTTGTGAAGTGTGGACGAAAAATAAGGGTGCAGACCAGTAAATCGGTCCGAAATTGCATGCGCCGGCCAAATCACGATTTGCATGCCCTCAAAATCTTTGGTATTTGAGCATGCTGTGGGCCATGAACTTGAGGGTTTGTAAAAAATATGGGTGGAAACCGTGCACAGGACTTGGAGCTTGCAGTTCTGTGTAATTTTGATGTAATTTGGACCCTAAAAGCGCTCTACTTTGCAATGGAGTGTAGGCATCGTTTTTCAAAATGGCGATGGGCTTCAGGACTATTTTCAGGGGTGATCATCTTCAGATGGAAATTTCTCCTAAAAGTCATCAGTTGACCCCCCAAAAATTGAAAAGAAAATGAAAGATGATGAAATAATTTTTAATTTGATGTGTGTCTCGAACACCTTGGAGAGTTGTGAGTATTTTTTCCGAATTTTTGAAGTGGGAGCATTTACCATTGGGGTCTATGGAAGTTTATTTACTGGTCTGCTACCATAAGAAGGATATTGTTACTGTTGAGTCTAAACAACGCCCTCTGTCGATGTAATCTGACGGGTCTGAACCAAACAATGACAGACGTCATTGAATACACTGCATTAATGGAGTCAGGTTCTTGGTTTCCCAAAGTCTTGGGACACACCTCTTCCCTCTTGGAACGTTTTGTAGAAAAAGAACTTAAAAGAACTTAATGTGACGCCACAGATAAAGTAAATAGTTAGTTAAAGATGCAATTTAATATCGGTACTCTGGTCCAATTAGATAATTGATGCAGCTATTTGTTCTGCCTGGTTGCAACATCAGTACATACAAAATAACCTGGTACTTAAAACTTTATTTTCGTGATAATATTGGATTTCTTTTCTATCTCTCATCAGACTAAGGAGCCGATGTAAAGAGCATCACTATCATCTTGGCAGTTGGTGGTGAGACGGCTGATCAAGCAATTCTTAACTTAACGCGCTTGCTTCTATAGTTACAGTAGCTCATTGAATCATCGCATGAAAGTATTCGAATCAATACATTGTGAGTGATATTTCAACGCATACTAAGGAATGTGGCCCTATTCTGGAACAAAATTCTTCTTGATCAAAATACTGTCAAGACCTCGAGGTTAAATCTTCTTGCTCTCATCCCTTTTTTAAGGGGAAAAACAATATTTCCCATTGAAATTAATGTTGGCAACACTTATCACGGCTAATGACATCTCAATAAAGTATTGTGCAACAAAAGTTTCTTTAAAGGGTTCATGCAAAGAACTTGTCTTACGAACACCATTCTGTGTAACATTTTCCCCTTACGTTTTTGAAAATTATTGTACATCCCTTTTTGGTTAATTTTCCTATACAGTGCACTTCTTTAAACATTCAAGCATTTTCCATGCTATCACGACAACGAAGGGAGTTGTTGCTGTGATGTCATTTCAGAAAGACAGGTTTCAGTTTAGGGGTGTCTATTCAAATTTTGAACCCAAACATTTGCTCATTGAAACATTTGTGAGAAACACTAGTAGATTTACTGCCGTGTACTGACCGAGCAACGAATCACCAAAGAAAAGAAAATATGCAGCAGCCAAAATGTCAAACATTTTGGCAACTTGTGTTGCTGAGATAATACAGTAACATTGAGGTTTCTGCCTGAAAAGACTTCAGACTATTGGTCATGAATATTGAAATTATTAGCATAAAAAGACACTAAAATGCCCTTGAAAAATGGCAACAACAACAAAAACGAAAAACTGGAAATAGGGTTAAATGCAACAAGATGCAGTTTCGCGGATTGCATTACAAAATTACATTGCATGGGCCCTTCCAAATATATGTAAATGTACAAATAAAACAACCGTGACTTAAAAAAATCTCAAAATTGAATGTAAAGTGTTACCCAATACCATTATAACTGATGTATTTCCGGCCGTTAATAAATTGAGGGAGGCTTGCAATAGACTGAGTAATTGCTTTGAAATAAAATTACATAAATGCGAATATTAAGCATCTTCTCGTCTTGTTCTTTTAACACTGTACTGCGTGTGGTGTGGACTAGGGACAAAACGGTCAGGGTACAAACAAAAGATCCACGATTGACCGATAGTCCACGATTGAAATTCGTGTACAAAACCAATGAGAGCTGTTGCTAAACAGTTAAGTACAAACGAAGGAATGAGGATTAGGGACAATATGGGCTCCACGATTACCGGTGTTTTACAAAGATGTGTGTGTGTGTGGGTGTGGGGGTGTTCTCGTGTAGTAAAGTTTTCGAGTGTGAAATTGAAGTTTCAAAATGCTCTTATTTTAACCAGAATTAATTTCCTGGGCTGAAATTTGGACTAAATATCCCTTTTCTAAAACTCTTCCATTTGCGACAGATCAACCTACCTTGGAAATTCCTAGTTTTTGAGTAAAATCCATATATCTATTTCGTGAAATTCTTGTGGAGACGCATTCATCTATAGAAATGTTCTTCTGGAGACGTATACAATCTTTTGTTCCCTATTGTGTTCATGTCTCCGTAAGGTAGTAAATTCCAGAACAAAGAAATGTCTCCACAGGAATACAAATTTCAGAATGGGGTGTGTGTGTGTGTGTGTGTGCAATTGGGGTGGGGGCACTTGGGGGGAGGGGTGGATGGACACCATCTGAACCTAGTGGGTCCTTTCCAAGAGGCGATCTTGGACACTATTGAATAATAATATAGGTGGCGCTATTCGTACTGGCATATGCCTACAGACACACAAACGTTTTAGCGAGAACGAATTTTGATAGGAGGACACCCCCCCACAAACAGCGATGTTTGTTCAAATATCCCTTATTCTTTCTCTTATGTCCTTTATAAAACAGGAATCCACTGAATGGTGGTATTAGGATCGTCAATTCTATGTCGTCCAGATCTATACACAGTAGCTCCTATTCTTTGCTTCTAAAGCCAAGGGCAAATTCTATTAAAGTGTTAAAGCGCCCTCTTGTTTTTACATTTGGACATTATTTTGACCTCGTCTTTAGGCTCCTTTTTTTGCTTCATTAAAAGCAAAGTCAAGGATTTTCTTCAAAAACAAATTGAGAAAGAAAGATAAATAACTTTTCTTGAAATCTATTCATCATGAATAATAAACAGTAAACTTTGATTCAGAAGCACTACATGAATCTACTGTAATTTGGAGAAAAAAAAGTCCAATTCAGATTAGAAAAAAAAATTACTACTGAAAACTTAGACTCGAAAATGAACACTAATTGAATCACACAAGGACCCTCTGAATTCAAACTTTCAGAGGCAAGTTCTCCAAATAAAAAAGGGAAAAATGTAATACCCCTTTATTGTGTTATTTCATTGTTTTAATGAGACAGCCGCTATTAGTATTACACTAGTTAAATTCTTCAATGACATTCAGTTGAGAATTGCACAACTTGTAGTTCATGCACGAAACTTTGTATTGCAAATGCAAGCAGCACCAACTGCACGATTGTATTGTTGTAGATCTAACATTACATGCATGTTCGTGTTTATTCTGTCTGATAACCGAGTTACTAGTTGCAGACCGTTGGACATTATGCTGGTACCCATCTTCACAATGTGGGCGCTCTTCAAAAGTTACAATAATTATGCATACTGCAAATTATATGCCCATTTTTCACGGTGCATTGTAATCGTTTTAAGCGGATTTTATTTTTGGGGGATTTAATGTTAGAACTATCTAACCATTTATTGAAATAATTGCTGGGGGAAAAAAATGTCACAATTTGTCACAAATTATCCGCGGGGGTGGGGGTGGCAGGGCGCCCCCTGCCCCCGATACGCCACTGATTGCAATGTTGCTCTTCGATAACCCAATCAGTAAACAGTTGTTGGGATGCTGGGCCAAAAAAAAAAGTCTCCGGTTTCTGGTATGCGCGCGCGTCTCCGTAGCCATGCGCGTCGGCAAAATTAAAAAGTTTTTTTCCAATGAAAGATGATGTCTCAAAACCGCCAAACTCACTGGTTTGACTGGAATCCTGCTGCTGCACAATTTTAACGTGTTTTTAGATTGGGTTATGGTCGAGAATAAGCTTTATGTGGCCTCTCTGGACTCCCATATATTTGCACTAAGTTTAGTCGGGCACCATTTGCAGTCAGCCGACATTTGAAGCAAAAAAAATCAGGTAAAAAAAAAAGCCGCGTCGCCGCACCACTTTTTGGGCAAGCTCCATACCAGAAACTGGAGACTTTTTTTGGGGGGGGGGGGGCCTTGGAAGGCTTTGAGAGTAACACTACAATCAATGCCGGTGGGTTGGACTGCAGCAAATAAGGGATCCCTGGATGCTGTAAGAGAACCCTACGCCATGAGTGCAGTAGGATACTGTCTGTTAAGAGAATCGTTGGATGCTCTTGTAACACAACTAACCCGAATACTGTATTGACAATCCAGGCAGTACTTATGTTTTTTTCTCATGATCTCAGTTTCATAGCAGAAAGCGGATGTTTATTTTAATGTCTATGCAACCATGTGCCATGCACCTCTCTGCATGTAAGCTCGCGTGCGCACATACACGGCACCAAACAAACCCAGACTTCATCATGCCGCACCACCGACAACGGGTGAATGACCGAAGACCCGACAGAATAAAAAGCGCCCGCTAGTTGGCCAAAATCTAGGGGACAAGATGCGGTTGTATTGCATAATTAATCAGGGAATATGTTCAAAAATTATAGACCATGGCTTTACATGGACTAGTTGGGGTCAGGCCTCGGGTCACACGGGTTCTCTGGGATATTTCGAAAGAAAAAATATTGATCTGCGGGTAGACACAAAGAGATCCCTAATGGATCGACAGATTTTATCTAGCTTTTCTTTTGATCGACAGCTTGTACTTTGACTCCAACATTTACTAGGCAGATTCACTCAAAGAACTGTTGTCCAAACTATACATGTGGATAGTGCATCAACATTTTGTGCAGTAGCGTATAATCGTGGGGCAAATTTTCCGGGGGCTTGGTGTCCAATTTTACAAATATTTCTGTCTATTTCCTCAACATTTTAAGCAGGGTCGCACAAAGGGAAATATGATTCCCCCATCGTCTTTCGACACTCGTCCTACAAAAATTCCTATAATCATTTTCAAGATTTAGTCTTCTAGCTGTTTATAAATGAACCTGCAAAACAAAATGGCTTAATAATGGTTTTGCATCAAAATGTAGTGGATCTTTGTCAAAACACAAGACAATAAAGGGTTTTTTTAGAAGTTTTGCATATTTGGTAATGCATCACTTCGTCAACTTATACATTTTGCAACAAAAAGGCTCTTCAGTAACCAACATTAACGGAGACTCGCCACTTTCAAATGTGGAATATACTTTGGGGCAAAATGTTCCGCGGTTTTCTTTTCATGTTGAATTTCGGTCTTATTTTTTGGGGCCTTTTTAATGTGTTTGAAGTTTTATTGTTTTGTTTGTTTGTTTGTTCAGGGGTTTGAAATGTTTTCCTTGTTTCGTTTTGTCGGTGACGATTTTAGTTTGTGGTAAGAGTTAATTTAACGAAAATGCTTCAAAACCTCGTGTTCTGCCAAATCCCTCTCATCAGGTGATCTTGCATCAATCATAGATAGTTTTGTGAATCAGTTGATTTTGTTTTAAAAATTAACTTTTACATTTTATACGGGTGGGCCAACGTGCTCAAATTTACATAGTTCAATTTGCTCCATTATGTCACAGTCTTGTGATTTTCTGGATTTAACCTTAGTACAGAGATTCGCTGTTTATCTGCTTTGTAGACCGTGTCACGCGGTAGGTCTACTGTTTACATTTCACTGTGCATTGAATATAACTTGCGTCAGTACATGAACAAACACACAGTGTTGAACCTTGAACTTCTTTTCACAACACAAGCAACCTATTTCTGTAAACAGTACGAACAGCTTTTGGAGGTCCATGTATCATTACAGTGTAACACGACTGAGGGGATGGATACCATCTGAATAGTCTGGTTCCCAGACCAAAAGATGCTGACTATTCCTGATAAATCTTAGGTCCGGTAGCCTCCGGTAATATACATTGTATTACAATTTACGTCACGTGACTAAAACGGGAGGAATTCCTCCTTTTTCCGAAATTTTCCGAAGTTTGCCGAAGTTGTTTCGTCGACAATCGGATAGCGCCCGAGTATTTCCGAGTATATAATATAGGTTTAATTAACTGCTTATTGCTTATTAATTCTATTTTAAATGAGTTGATAATTGATATTCATTGCTTTCATTTAGAAAACCTGAAATTTAAAACCGATTTTGTACATCAAATATACTCGGATCGTATGGGCGAACTTTTAGCTGCGTCATGTACAATTTTGAATTTGACGACCGTTACCGAGATTTTCCAAAACCAGGTCTTCATTCGGCTCCGCCTGCTAACAGTCCTATTTGGGTGCCTCATTTTGAAGATTTCAGATCAACGTTAGTTAATGTTATCTTACAGAAACATCAAACTGTATTATCATAACTGTATGATATTACGAAGCAAGTGATTTATTTAAAACTTTGATCAGAACATTAAAAGCTACAAGCGATAAAGCGAAATTGGAAACGAAGCCGAGATTTGAAAAAGGGCCATCAATGTCGTCATGTTTATTTTTAGCCACGGAGACTGCCTGACCAAAGATTCATTAGGGATATTCAGAATCTTCTGGTCTGGGAACCAGATTAACCATCTGAACATTGTGGGCGCTTTCCGAGCGGGTGAAATTGGACACTATCGGATAATATAGATGGCGCTATTCGGCATGTGTGCCGACAGACACACATATATTTTCTCGAGGACTATATTCAACGACACGTGTAATGGGGGACGCCCCTCCCAGTGACACCCGCGATGCTTGTTCAAACTTTCCCTTATTCTTTCTCTTATGTCCAAATGCCTTTTTCGAACAGCGATCCACTGAATGGTGAAATCGAGATCGTCAATTCTATGTCGTAAAAGGTATTTAAAAAAAAGTAATAATTCTGATCAACACAACAGCTCCTAATTTCTACTTAAAAGAAAGGTCAAATCCTGTTAAAGTGTTAAAGCCCCCCTTGTGTTTTTATTTAGAACTTATTTTGGCCTCGACTTTAGGATCAATACGGGACAATTCTCCACAGTATAACTACCAGGCCCTCTTGACCCAGGATCGACAGCATTAGCAACCTTCATCACACGATACCATGGGGCAACCAGCGTCCAAGGCGATTAATCCAAAGATCTCTTGGAGGAGACTACCTTCAAAACTTCAAGAAACAGAAAAAAAATGACTTAGATAACAAAGAAATAAGTTGAGAGAAGGAACAGATGATGTCTCAAAACCGCCAAACTCACTGGTTTGACTGGAATCCTGCTGCTGCACAATTTAAACGTGTTTTTAGATTGGGTTATGGTCGAGATTAAGCTTTATGTGGCCTCTCTGGACTCCCATATATTTGCACTAAGTTTAGTCGGGCACCATTTGCAGTCATCAGCCGACATTTGAAGCAAAAAAAATCAGGTAAAAAAAAAAAAGCCGCGTCGCCGCACCACTTTTTGGGCAAGCTCCATACCAGAAACTGGAGACTTTTTGGGGGGGCCTTGGAAGGCTTTGAGAGTAACACTACAATCAATGCCGGTGGGTTGGACTGCAGCTAATAAGGGAGCCCTGGATGCTGTAAGAGAACCCTACGCCATGAGTGCAGTAGGATACTGTCTGTTAAGAGAATCGTTGGATGCTCTTGTAACACAACTAACCCGAATACTGTATTGACAATCCAGGCAGTACTTATGTTTTTTTCTCATGATCTCAGTTTCATAGCAGAAAGCGGATGTTTATTTTAATGTCTATGCAACCATGTGCCATGCACCTCTCTGCATGTAAGCTCGCGTGCGCACATACACGGCACCAAACAAACCCAGACTTCATCATGCCGCACCACCGACAACGGGTGAATGACCGAAGACCCGACAGAATAAAAAGCGCCTGCTAGTTGGCCAAC